>PVJH01030930.1:0-24283 GCA_004026705.1 Nesogale talazaci
GTTGCGTTCTCATGAGGGTGTAGCTCCCAGGTGTTGCTGTTTACCTCACGGGCCTGTTCATGTTTGGCTGGAAATGGAGCTCGGCCGAAGGTGCCCAGGGACCCCAGCCTTGAGGGTTCCCCCATTCTCCATCAGAACAGGAAGCCTGGTCTTTGTTCATGACTTTGACTTTTGTTCTACGTTTTTGCCTCCACTCTATTCAGGAGTTCATAGGGTGAGGCCTTCCGGCGAGGTAGACAGGCTCCTTGTGCCCTTGCCATGGCAGACCGCATGGAATGTAGCCCCTCATCTGCGGATCAGTCCTCGCTCGGCTCTCTTCCACCTTTCAATTTCTGCGATTCAAATTGTCAAGACCCTTGGTATGCTTGCATGGAGGTGAGCACCTGCTCTGAAAGTCTGCTGGGTATTGTGGTAGTTAGGTTTATGGTGCCAACCTGGCCAATAGGAACACGTGGGGTTAATCAGGTTGCAGGACAAAGAGCTAAATGGCTCCGCAAGGCCCTGCCCCTTCCCTTGCTCTCTGGTGATCGGAGCGGAGCATGCTGCCGTGTGCTGCTGCCGAGCTGGTTCTCTGCCTCAAGCTGTGAGCTACACCACCTGTGGGCCAGGCCAACCTGTGGATCGTGTCTCTAGGGTTCGATATCCCATCAGGCCTGTTCCGCGAGACTTCCAAAATACTGACTGTTGCTGACCCACCCTGCTGCTTGCTGTCTGTGGGCGGACTCTGTCCGAGGAGGACTCCCCTGTCTGCTTCCTTGACCTTGGACCTGGCAGTCCACAGGAGTTGAAGGACTTCCAATACTTTAACTGTTCCACAGAAGTGAGTTGAATGGAACCCTCTGTCCTGCTGTGTGGACACATGAGCTGTTATATTCCATATGTACATATATATGTACATATATATATAATCATAAGTGTCCTGGTTTTGAACCTGCCTAGCACAGGTGTGTATCAAGAGTGGGGTTGCTGGGTCATCGGGTGACTCTGGCTGTGACTTTCTGAGAAACCGCAGCAGCTACGTGTTTCACATTCCCATCAGCGCTAGGTGCAGCCCCTGGACCCCTCACATTGTAAATGAAGACACGACATCTTCTGAGCGATTTGGACAGCTGCACAAGATCCCTGAGGAAAGATCTGCGTGGAATGGTAGGCACATGTCTGCTCCTCCTATTCCCTCCCAGCCTGGGGGCTCAGGGCCAAGATTCATTTCTCTCCCTTGATTCTTTGACCGATGCTGCGTGCAGGGCTCAAGCCACCGCTCACCTGTCCGCCCATGTTTTTCTGCTCAGCCCTTCTTCCCTCGGTAGTTGGATCTGCACTGGCCTGTGCTGAAGCAGATCTCCCTCCTCAGTCTTCAGAGAGCAGGGGGTCATGAGTTTCCTGGAACTCTAGACCTTGTGGGCCACCAGCCCGCGGCACTCTCCCCACACTGGCCTTCCTTCCTGGCTCACATCCACGTGGCTGACCATGCTTCTCCCTGTGTGCTGCCTCTGCCTCGTGGAGGTCTTCTGGATCCTTTCTTCCCGCCTGGGTGGAGGCCTTCTCCGGTCTTCTTCATTCTGTACCCTTATCCGTGCCCTTGCCTTGCTGCTCTGCAGTCATCGAGAGAGTGGCAAACCCCCACGCGTTCCATCATTGGCTCCAGGGCTCCCTCTCCCATCTCCCCCCCCCACACACACACACAATCCTTCTGTCCTGAGGCCTAACAGATGTTCTGAGGAGGTGTGGGGGTGTATAGGCAAATGCAAGGTCAACAGTCCACCCCACCGGCCACTTCATGGGAGAGAGAGGGAGCGCTCTGCTCTGGTAATGATTTGCAGCCTCGGAAGCCTGCAGGGACAGCTCTCCTCCCACCCACAGGGTCCTGTGGGGTGGTGTCGATGCCATGGCTGTGAGTTTCAGCTTAGTTGAAACAGAGCTCCACTCAGCACCATCAGAACAAGCCCCCGGGAGGCCCAAGCGGGGCCACCATGCTTGTCTACGAACGGGGGCATGGGCAACTTTGGTCCACCCCGCAGTGTCCTGCAAGAAAGACTGGGGGTGGGAGGAGGGGTCCACTTTCCTAAGAGTACAGTTCCACTCCAGAGCCCAGGGGCTTTCAGAAATCAGAATCGACCCAATGGTGAGGGGTTCGGGTTTCTGGCTTGGATGCTCAAGATGTCGCCTTTATCTCCACCACCACCCCTCCTCCTGAGTGGTTTAGTTGGGTGGCAGCCGGGCCAATTTCCCCGACACCCCTGCCTCAGAATCAGACGTCACCAGCATGTGCTTCCCCCGCCTTGCTCCCTGCTACTCTCTAAGATCCGCCATCTTCCCCACACGGCACCGGCCTTCACTGTCCCGTTGTGCTGGGGCTTCCAGTGGCTTAGCTTGAGTGTCCGCTGCCCATCTTGCCTGCTCCAGTGTGGCCAGTATCCAGGGTGAAAGCTCCACCACACCGCATGGATGGCAGGGAGCCTCTGCTCAAAGGCGTCTGATGGTGGTCCACTTTCTCACGGCCATGCAGTTCCTCTGCTCTGTCTTCAGTGAGGCCCTGGAAGGAGGGCAAAGGGTTCACCACCCTGTTTCATCCTTCAGATCAGCATGACCCGGAAGAGGGCATTCAGGCATGCCCAAGTTAGGAGTCCATCTTAAAAATGCATTGGTATTTGGGAGATTTGGAAAAAGAGAGAGTCATTTCTCTGAATGTGTCTCCTCTCTTGGCAGGCCTCTCTGCCCCAGTCCCTCTTTGGCATAGGCCTTTGTCTCCCCCTGCCCCGTGGCCCACCCCCACCCCAGAGACATTCTGGATAAACTACCTCTGACCTCTTATTGGTACAACACTTCCTCCCAGCTATTGGTAAGATGGTACATCCATGGATGTAGCTGGCGGTCTTTCCTGCAGACAGGACAAAGACATGGGCCCGGCCAGGGACGCCTACTGTGGGCACCTGTTCCCTCCACTGTCCTGCCAGCTGACCCTGCTCAGACTCCCAAGATAATCCAGTGGAGTCAGGGAAGAGGCTGCTGCCTGGGCACCATGCAGACTGGAGGGCAGAGGGGTGATGGGCTTTTTGGCAACCTCCAGGGTGCACTTGGTCCACAGGGGGACGAGGTCCCAGCTTGCCCAGAGTCTGCTCTCTGCCCCAACTCAGCTGCACCGGTGAGACACGTCATGGCCTGTCAGGAGCACAGAGTGCTCACTAGGAAATCATGGAGTCCCCCGCCCCCTCGGGAAAATTTACCTCACTCTGAACACCACCGGTCTATGGGCATTGGTGGCATGGGTGAGGCGGATGAGCCTCTCCCATGAAAATGATCCAATTTTGAGAGGTCAAGACCTCGAGGGGAACGAGAGGTCAGGGATCTCCACAGAGCTTCTTCACCACAGTGCTCACATCTCTGCCAGTGCTGCAACCACCCCCAGCCCCTGACCTGTCTTCTAGACTCTTAGATCCAGAGCCGGAGTCCCATGATGGGTATGAACTTCCATGGCAGAAGTCATATCTGAGACTCGGCCCCAGCGGGAGCTTTGGGGGTACATTCAGATCCAGATACACCTGGCTCAGCAGCACATAAAAATAATTAAGTGTTCTTCAGTGGAAGGGGCGAGGGGGCTGGACAACATCGGAGTGCTCGGGAGAACACTGTGAATGAGGGGAGCCTGCTCACATCCCGGAGGCCCTTAAGTGGGTGTGGAGGACGGTCGTTGATCATGCATATGGAATTAGCTATTTCGAGCCTTCCAAAGAGACGTTGATGGACTGTTCGTCCTGGCAGGTGCCTACATCAGAAATGAGGGCTGGGGCACAACCAGGGACAGGAGCCTTGAGAAAGTGCCGGTTCATTACATTACACAGATGTCATGGCTCCGCCAAGGGGCCTCGGTGAAACTCTGCCATGGCTGCCGTGGGAAGGCTGGCACGGCACGCTGAGGGATGCTGTGCCAGCCGAGGGCAGCGTGCAGTCGGAGCTGAGCGGTGGGAGGCGGGAGGCTGGCATGGAGGAGGGCAGGCGAGCAGGGCAGGCCCCAAAGAAGAGGTTGGGACTGGATGGAACCCCACCCCACCTCAGTTCGTTTTGGGCAGGATCCACGCAGGTGGTGCCTGGGGCTGAGGCCGTGGGGCCTTGCTCTGGCTATAACTGTATCCCCTTAGAACTGCGGCTTCTAACCTTCCTGATGCTGAGACCCTTTAATACAGGGCTTGTTGTGACCCCCAATCATCAAATTATAGTTGGTACTACTATATCACTGTGAGCTGGCTACTGTCATGAATTATCATATAAATATGATATGCAGCATGCGTTTTCGTTGTTACAAATTGAACATACTTAAACATAATTAAAACAGTGATGAATCATAAAGCAATATGTAATTAGATATTATGAAGCATTTGTTTTCCAATGG
This sequence comes from Nesogale talazaci, assembly GCA_004026705.1. Taxonomy (NCBI): domain Eukaryota; kingdom Metazoa; phylum Chordata; class Mammalia; order Afrosoricida; family Tenrecidae; genus Nesogale; species Nesogale talazaci. Next base: position 4,388 of record PVJH01030930.1, read on the forward strand.
TCCTGGGTGACCCCTGGGAAAGGGTCCTTCAACCCCCAAAGGAGTCTCGACCACAGGTTGAGAACCGCTGCCTTAGAAACTGTCAAAGTTCTCCTCGGGTGCCTGTAGGCACGACTTAGTCTGGAAGCAGGGTCTTGGAAGATGTCGGTAGGTGAAGTCAGGATCATAAGGGAGTGGGGTGGGTGCTAATCCCACAGGGTTGGTCCCCGTGAAAGAGAGGAGACATGGAGAGACAGAGGTAGGATACCACGAGCTGCCACAGCAGCAAGCTCTGTGATCAGTCTCCTGCAAAGTCCGGGGAGGAACCTCCAGGGCAGACTCTCTGATCTTGAACTCCCTGATCACCTCCACGGCGGCAGGTGATTCCTTCCTGCAGCTGGAAACCGGTCTGCATTCATCGGAGGGAAATGAGACAGGAATCGGGGCTCCAACCAATCCTCCCCCGGCCCACCAAGACTGTGTGGGGATTGAGTCCAGTGTTCCCGAGTCTTCCATCCCAATGTTTTAGGAAAGTGAACTCAGTGCTTTTCTCTTTTCTGGCTTCCAGAACACTCCCATCAGGATTTCACATCCGGAGCTTGCTGCGGGGGGCAGACCCCACCCTCCCAGTGGCACTCGGTCCTCTGGGATTGACAACCCGGAAAGAAGACTAAGGTTTGGCAGTTACACAATGAGGCTGTCTGCTTCCAGAGGGGTCACCACCTGAGAACACCCCAGGGAGTCACTCTATGGCACAAGCAAATACAGACAATGAATGGGGAGAACAGATGATTACAGGTCCCCTTCCCCATCTCAGACGGACCGTCTCCCACCAGACTTCCTACGTACACGGTGCCTGTCATCTGTCATTACAGTGGGAATCCTGAACAAGGCCAAACAGAACTTCAGGGAAATGCGCAAAAACTTTCACAATGTCAATTCTAGCCAATCCAGGCACGTACACACAGCAGACCTGGTGTGACCCTAATTTGCTGACAACGACTGTGCTAGTCTGGGTACACTAGGGAAACAAATTCACAAACATGCGAATGTGTATAAGAAAGAAGTTTATATACAAGGGCAATTGAACATTGAGAAACAGCCCAGCCTAGCCCAGTCCAAGTTCATAAGTCTGATATTAGCCCGTATGTCAATACCAATCTATAAAGTCCTCTTCAGACTCACGAAGCACAAGCAATGACACCAGGGCAATCACAGGCCAGTGGGTGCAGAATCTTGTGTTTCCAGTGGCGGTAGAAGCATCTCAGTGCTGGCAGGGGCCTCCCCGTGGCTCCTCCAGTTTCCAGTGATCAGGGTCTATCAGCATGCTGCCATGTGTCTTGTGGCTCTGGTGTCCTAGTGGTTACTTACTGGGCTGTGATCCATAAGGCCAGCAGTTCAAGACCACCAGGCACTCTTTGGAGGAAAGATGGCGCTCCCTTACAGAGTCAAAATGGGAGAAAGAGGAGCTTTCTGTTCCTAGAAAGCGTTATAGTTTCGGAAGCACAGAGGAGTACCACAGGTGTCACAAGGTGGGCGACTCACACCATTGTAACCACAGGTGTTACAATGTCGGCACTTGGAAAAATCTTTGACCACTCAGCTGGAGGAAGGTGAGGAGTTCGACTCCCACAATGAGTTCCTGTCTCGAAAACCCACAGGGGAAGTTTGACCCGTCTCACAGGGCCACAAAGAGTGGACACTGACTCAACAGGCAGAGTTTGACTTTGAGCTTTTTCTTTATGTGAGTAGTACTCAATTTGGATATGTAATTAAAACTGTTTTCACAAAAAGATATGTATATGAATGTCTATGTTAATTTCATTAATAACAGCCCCCCAAAATAGAATCAATTCAAAATCCATCAGCACTTGAATGGCTCAATTGACTGTGGAATATTCATGCAAATGGAGGTTCCCTTCATCAGTGTATAAATTTTTGATATGTACATTTCAGTATAAAAATCTACTAAGTGAGGATATAAATCTCATCAAACCTTCACTTAATACGAGTGTGTTTATTTTAATGTATGTAAATGACATCCCAAGGCAGTAGATTTTTATAATTCTGATTTTGTTAAAGGGCTAGTAGATTTAACAAAGAGAAAGCATTGCAAAACAGACAGAAGATTGAAAAGAGTGCTTTTGAATGATAAGCAGTGATTTAATTAGCCAAAAGACAGAACAGAGCATGATACCGTCAAAGATCAACAATTTGGGGCTCCCTGAAACTACCGTGCTGAAATATTCTTCCAACCTTAATTAACCCCGAGACCACCTTATCTCTAAATAACAAACTGACTAGAAAAAAAAATGAATACTACCCGTAAATATTGTGCTCCCTTTTGAAATCTCACCGCCATGAGACAGCAAAGATGGGTGTCAAGGAGCCAGGAACTCGAAGAGACGCAGGACATGCAGTGACAGCAAGGATGGCCTTCCAGCATGGAGGAAGGGGCCGGTGTCAATGAACAAGAGACTGGTGTGGAGCCGGGAGAACAAGAACCTGAGCAGCTGTGCAGATCTCCGAAAATACAACTCAAATGAACTCTTTCCAAAGCTTGAAAGTGAGCATGACGTCCCAGGAACACTGCAGTCTATTGGGCCAACCAAAGACTCCAGCGGGAATCACCGGTTTGTGGCTTGAAGTGCAAAGAGAAGAGGCTCTTGGGATACATGGAACTTGGCAGGTGGAAGAGTGAAAAAAGGTAGCGGCGTTAGCTCCCCGGGGCTGTTGGAGGTTCTAGGAGTGACAACGGGAAGTTCCTGCCTTTGAGGCCTCGGCTCGACCTTGCAGGGTAGAGAGCACCACTCTCGTGTCTTTAGTTGCCTTCCCATACTCCCACAGCCCCCAAGCCAATACGTCGTTGACCCCAAAGACCCCATCTTCCCTTCCTTGGGGTAGAGCGAGGTGAAGGGGACGATGTCAGCTGTCATCAGATCCCGCTGACATCAGAACCATTTTCCATCCTAAAATACTAATAACACTATTTCGTATGCCCAGCAGTGTTGATATGCCTGGGCCTTCTCTGTCCCTCCTTCTGTTAGAAACTAAATTTAAAGACAATCCTCTGATTGTAGTACATTTGAAAACAATAAGAAGAAACTTGTCGGGAATGAACCTAGACTATTTTTCATGAAAAAAAGTACTGTCTTTTTCAAAACGAAAAGTCTCCAGGAAAGTGCTCTAGTTTTGCCATTTTGCAGAGATCTATGGTGTGTAGCTTTACGGAAAATTCTGTTATCGATCTTCATATCCGTGCATCTGGCAATCTGGGGTAATCTGTTGTCTCGGTTGAAATATCTGAAGAAAACTGGATCTTACACGTATCTGTAATTGAAAATGTGTAGAGGATTCAAACCGCCTGCTCAGATCACGAGATTGCTTTCCTTGGACTCTAGCAAAACTCAAGAAAGTTAGCGTTTCTTAAAAGGTAGGCACATGGTGGAATCAGAAACCACATTGAGGAACCTGTTCTCCTTGGCTTCCTGAGTCCATCTTGGGACCCATGTCTTATCAGCTACAGGAAACTGCCCCGAGGGGCTTTCTCTTCTCAGTTACACAAGACCACACAGCCCTCCTTCAATGGTTGAGTGGGTCTTCTACCCTGGTGTCACTGTCTAAGATAGGGCATTGATCACTTAGGAAGTGTTAGTTCCCTGAGTTAGACAGTCCTCCTACATGTTGACATATTTCATTATATACTTTTTAAAAACACCCAGATTCATTAAAATCCCCACCAATCTCCTCTGGAAAGGCTTTGAGAACCAGGAAGCCATCAAGTTTGGGATGGCTGACACAAGAGCTCCACAATTCCAATTTCCACTTGAAAGTCAGCGCGTTATCACTGGCAATAACTGCTGTCAGTGGCTTTCCTTGAAGTGACAGGCTCACCTCGTTCATTTTTAAGAAAACGTCTAGCACATACCGAAGTCTGAAAAGCTGTGGTCTGTCTGTCAGTCATTCTTTGAAGCAAAAATGGTGCTCCGAGCAAGAAGCAGTTAGCTGGGCTCAAAACAGAAACCCTCTCACGGCGAGAAAAAGTCTCTGGTCTCAGAACCAAGCCCACCAGGCTCTGCAGAGCAGCTTCTCCCGCCTGCCCAGGGCTGGCAAAGGAGGTTACAGTGCAGTAGACCTGAGGGGAGGGACTTCATGAAATGAACGAACTTTATTGCTTCCTCAAAGAGATGCTTACCAAAGAACTAGCCTTCTTTATTGTGAACTGAGGGAAGCCTTATAAAGAAAATTTGTTTTCTATTCTACAATCCACACACACGTTGTTTCAGCTCATTGATGGCAACGCTCACAATGGAATATCACTCATTCCACTTCCTTCATGTGTTTTCTGTTTCTGTTCCTCCTTCAGACTAACTCATCTGATCTTTGCCCCTGGGTAAACATTGGCCTGTGGGTTTCCAATGTTTGATTAATCTACAGTGTGTGCACCTTCCAAATGTTGTTGTCCCCATTGAGCTGTCTACTCTTCCACTGAACATGGAACCATGGGGCTCAGTTCATTTCCAGGTCTTGGGAGACCAAGGGTTAAAGTCTCAAGGGTTCCCCCAGACTCTCTCCAACCAATAAGCCTGGTTTGTTTGTTGTTGTTGTTGTTGTTGTTTTTATTCTATATTTTCCTTCCATTCTCTCCATTTTCTAATGTTTTTAAGGCTACAAGGAAAAGGGAAGATAGGACACTTGGCGGTGTAGTGGGTCATGCGTTGGGCTGCTACTTCAATGTTGGAGGTTCAAACCCACTAGCCACTCTGAGGGAGAGGGATGAGGCTTTCTACTCCTTTAAAGAGTTTCAGCCTCAGAAACCCACAAGGGTAGTCCAAAAGGGTCGCAGTGAGTGGGACTACCTTAACCTGTGTCCCCTGCTGTCTTGGCTTCATTAGTCTTCTTCCTGTTCAACAGCTTCCTCGAGTTAGGAGAAGCCTGCCTTGAACTAGATGGGACATAAAACAACATTCCATAACTGTGTGAGCTATTTCTTGATAGAAATGTCCTTCTACTTATGAAACATACAAGCATCATGGGGCTTGTTTTCCTGAAGAGCCCAGCCTCATACAGGACTGCACATGGAGGAGGAAGATGGGAGCTACCTGGACAGAAAGGAGGAGAGTGGAACCCAGCCCAGCTGGACTCACTCCTGACGCAGACTCATGGCGTCAGAGCAAAACTTTACCCCGTGGTCTTTCCAGTGGCCAGTTTTCCAGAAGGAGATTGGCAGGTCATTTTTCAGAGGTGCCTCTGGGGGGGCTCAACCTCCAGCTCTGGTGAGAAGACAAGCATTGCATGGACTGTGTGCACCACCCTAGGACCCCGACACCCTAGGACCAAGCAAGCGAGACAGACTTAAGACAATGCAATGTAGAGAAACCCTGCAAGGAGCAGGGTGATGCAGAGTGGTGAGAGACAAGACTGGGAAAGAGGCTTGAGCAGTACCGTAGGGTCCAGGGGCCTGTCCAGGGGGCTGGACCAGTATGTCAGCAGTAGCCTCGGGGAGCAGCTCCACCGTTCTGAGTCGGAAGCTGCTCTGCACGGCTCCGTGGTCCAGAGACAGGAGAGAAGCGGACATCTCAGCACGGGAGATAACTGGGGAAATTAGTTCACGGGTTTTGAGCAAAAGAACCAAAGGGTCTTGAAAGGGTGTCGGTTGTATCTCTGGGTCCCCAGGCTCTTAGGGCTGCTGCCTTCTGCAGCCAGCTGTTGCCTTCTCATAAGGGGTTACCATGTGATCACGAACTCAATTGCTTCCTTACAGACACATCTTGACCAAACACCTAGTATATGGGCCAGGCAATGCTTGAATGGTGGACAACACTGGACAGGACTTCCTGTTTCCAACATGCCCACGCTGCCCAGGGAGAAGATGGAGGAAAACCAAGGGGTTTCCTGAGAGGCCTCGAGCACCGTGATGGACTTCCATAAGCTTCCTGAACGATGCCAGTTCACCTTGGTGATACAGAGACATCCATCTTGGCACATGTTATCTCACCAGGAGAGCTACCCCAGGAAGCTCGGGACCCAAATCTAATGATTCAGTGGGGGCCAAGAGTGCTGGAGATGATGGGGACCTGTGCTGGTCACATAGCATAGCTCAGCCAGGGTCCCAGACAGAAGGCAGCAGGTTCACATGGGGGAGGAGTGGCCAGTGAGGCCCAGCAGGAGGAGCAGAGCTAGGCGACTGTCTGTGGGTAGAGCCAACCCTATGCTTTCTGCTCACTGAAGCTGCTGTTAGGGCTTACCTGACTGGCTCAACAGGGGAGGGGCTTAGCTACCAGCTGAGAGGTTGACAGGTCCAGCCCACCCCAGGACACTTCAGAAGACCACCTCAGTAACAGAAGGCCACTGCCTTGAGAATCCCAAGGTGCAAGGCATTCTCTGCACACTGAAGGTATTCACAGTGGCCACTAGCATTGCCTCCTCGCCTCCAGGGATGCACCAGCAGCCCGTGAGCCTGTGCCAGGCCAGGCAGCGGACCCTGGGTGAATAGATTGCATGCTCAGACTCACACTGAGAGGGACGAGCGACACCCCTCCCACTCTCTCTGGCTGCATCCTACGCTGACAGGTGTGTGATGGAGAGCCCCCGTCGCATTAGGGGATCAAGCGGAGGCGGTGAGTTCTGAAGGGGAGAGAGGCGGGCGGCCCAGAGCCTTGCTCCCGTGGCCGAGGCCTTGACAGATGAGCCAGCAGGCGAGGCAAAGGGGAAGCAGGCTGTGAGGAGCCCCTTCTGAGAGAGGAGATGTTTCCCCATTCTCGAGCATGAAATCGTTTTACCACCACTCCCTTAAGAAAGTGTGAGCCTGCATTTAGATCACCCCTCTGCCTCGCTCTCTCCCTCAAAACAACCCATCCTGAATTCCACTGCTAAATTAATTTTCCTAACACTGTGCTTCCACCCTGTCCCTCCCGGATCACCGCCCTGTCGTGTCCCTGCATTCGGAATGTTTGTGGATCGATGGGACATTGCAGCCTCTCTGGGAGAGGCTAGGGAGTCTTGCCTTCGAAGCCACTCTCCAGGCAGGGCGCTGGAGGGTTTGGGCGACAGTAACACAGTGGTATTTTGTGAGTCCAGATGACAGTCTAGTTAAGAGGGATGCTGTCAAATGGGTATCTTACCCAGGAGGATAGAGAGGGTGGGGGAGGCCCCGGCCACTGTGGAGATATGGGGATTATGGCCTGGAATGGAGAGATGTCCCTCTGAGAGTAGTATTCTTCAGGAAGGATCCAGTGTCTTCAGGCCAGTGGTTTTCAAAGGCAGAGGAGAGAAGGGTCGTTCTGGGTACACAGACCTAGTTCTGTGCCAAGGGGTTGAGTTGTGTGCCCCCAAATGGTGTGTTGACTTGGCAGCACCAGGTACCATGTGATTATCCTCCATTTTTGCGATCTGATTTACTTTCCTTAGGTGTCTGAAGCTCCCTTATGTGTTCCAAACATCTGTCTTGGAAGAAGTACCACCACAAGCCCCCTTGGAAGTAGGGATGGTGAGGCTTCCTCTCACGTGCTTTGGACATGCTGTCAGGAGAGGCCAGGTCCCGGAGAAGGACAGCATGCCTGGTAAAGTCGTAGGGAAGGGTGGCAGTCACCTAATCTGGTGTCAATTTGATGATTAAGGGTATAAAGGTAGAGTCTAGCCTGTTAATCTGGAGATAGGCAATGAGACTTCTGTGTGGGCGTGGCCTTCTCCTGAGAATTCTGGGAAATGTGGTCCTTCCTTCTTGGAGGCAGACACATTATCTCTCTTCCGAATGTAGGATTTATCTTCAGACTCACACAACACATGCAATGAGGCTGAGTGCAAGAAGACCACAAACCAGTGAGTGGAAGGCTTGTGGAGCCAGTGGTGGTGGAAGCATCTCAGCGCTGTCAGGAGTCTCCAAGTCATGTGTTCAACTCCAGGGCTCTGGTGTAGCTCCGTGTGTCTTGTGGACGGGAATGTCTTGCAGGGAATGAGCCTGTGTCCTGCCTCCAGGGAGCCGTTCATCTCCTTAGCACCTCCAAATTAAGTCATCAAGCTGGGACCTGATTGACAGGCTAACCTCCACCCCTTCACTCTTGAGTCTCCTATTGACAACAGATGAGGTGACTCTCATGGTAGTGAGACAATTACGGACTCGGCTGCTAACACAGAGTTTGCAAGTTCAAGGTCACCTCGATGTACATCAGAAGAAGGTCTGATGACCTGCTTTGGAAAACTCAGCCATTGAATCTATTATGAAAGGTTTAGGGTCACAATTTAATGGGCCGCCCAGTTGATTGGTCTAAGAAACAGGTTGGTGCCATGTGCCCTCTCCTAGTTAGGTGTATAGTGCCTGGGGTCTTCAAAGCTTCCAGAGGTCATCCCAAACCCCACAATTAGTCTCTGTTCACCTGGAGCAAGAGAGGAAGAAGGTGAATGAGGAATAGGAGGAAAATAGGGACACTGAGCTCAGTGCATCCATGAAAAACTGCCTCCTTTTGCATGAGAGCAGAAGTGAGTGGTGCCCAGCCAGAGAGTCAGCACCATAGCGGACTCCAGATTAAAAGGTAGAGGGGTGGACACAGAGAAAATCTCCAACCCTCAGGGACTCAAGGGATCCTGGAACACTGCAGGCTGCAAGAAGCCCTGAAGCTACTGTCTTACGCACATTTTACACCTAAAGCCACAAACGCTCCCTGGCATCATCTTCTGACGTATCAGCAGCATAGCCGTTAGTATAAAGAGCTGCCCAGAGCACCCCAGTTTTCCAGAACTCTCTCCAAGGGATCACAGAGCCCACGCGGCTCAGAAGGTTAGATGGGAACCCATGTGGGCAGTGAGTGTTATATTCTCCAAGGAGACACAGATCCAGACCAGGAGGGCGAGGGTGATTTCCCAACTCCAGGAGCACCGTGGGCATATGACATGGCCTGTGCAGAAACTTCCCAACAAGTGACTGTCTCGCTGTGTCTTCTCTACAGCAATTGAATGATATATTCAAAGGCCAGCTCAGCTCTCCCCTGAGGGCCCCCCGCAGCATGGTGGGAGGAGAACCTGGAGGGTGTGGTTTCCAAGAGCCAGAGAGGAAAGGGGCCACAGGCTGAGGAGGAGGCAGAGAAGGAAGACCCTTGTCCAGAGGCAGTGTGGATGCGCTGCTGGGTCTGCCCACTGCTGCGGGTCGTCCTGAGGAGGAGTGGAGCAGAATCCAGCTCGAACTCGCTGTGTAATGGGAGGAGAGGCCATGTGGGCAGCTGTGCCCATCGCCATCACGTCGCCGGCCCTCCAGCACAGTGACTCCGTCGGCAGCGCCAGGTTACAGAGGCTGTCAATGTTGAGGGGAACAGGCTCCTTCCTCTCTCTCCCGAGGACTGATTGCCGGTGACTTAACCAACTTCCCAATCAGCAGCTGAGACTCTGACCTCCGTCCCGCCAATGATGCTGGCCACCTGAGTTATCAGAAAGGGCAAGAAAAAAAGGAATTAAACCAAATCCGCTGAGAAGAAAAAGAAAAAAAAATGTCTAGCTACTCACCAATCATTGGCGAGGGCACGGGGAGGGCATTCCGTTCTCCCCTCAGGGACTGTCCCTGTGTGACAGGAGTTATTGTCAACAGATTTGTTACAAGTTTATGAACCATCTCAGCCTCTTTCTGTTACACCGAGGACATTTTCCGGGCAAAGGATTTGGAGAGATGGCTCAGCACGGAGTCTCCGGGCAAGGCGCTTCCTGGTGGATTCTGAGCTGAGCGTCCCCAGGGATGGTGCAGTCTGCCCGTCTCTGGGAGAGCCATCCCTCCTGTTGTCGGCGGCGGCAGCAGCAGCAGCAGCGTGGTCGGGACTTTGGAAGTCATCTGCACAACGCAGCGGGCGAGGGAGCCTGCACGTGCTCGCTGACCTATGAAAGTGAGAGGCACCGGGCGAGCACATAAAACACGGGAGCGGAAATGAAGCCCTCTTTCTGGAACCATTCTCGAGGCACTTTGCATCTCATCATTGGTCAAAACGCCCCTGAAATGATCATTGGTCGGGAGGGGGGCGGTACTTTCCTCCATCAGAATTCACCTGTGACATTCAGTAGAGGGCAGAGCTGTGGCCGTCTGAGCAGAATGCTAAAAGGAAAAACGCCAGTGGTGATGACTTCTGCTGTCCAAGAAAGGACCTTTCGGGAGTGGGGGGACGTAGCACATGTCAGTTGGGTTGATGACCCAAAGGTGAGCAGTTTGAAACCACCTGCCATTCTCTGGGAGAAAGATGGGGCTTTCTACTCCCGGGGAAAGTGCACGCTCCAGGGTACAGTCCCACCCTGCCTGTCCAGGTCGCTCTCGGGTGGAATGGTCTTGAGGAGGAGCCTGGATGGCACAAGGTCAGCAGTTCACGACCACCAGCTGCCCCGCAGGAGAAGACACAGCTTTCCACTCTCCCCAGAGTTACCGACTGAACCTCCCAGGCACAGTCGAGTTGGCACCAACTCGATGACGGTGGGTTAGTGTGTGAATTCTTGATTACACTCAACAATAGAGGGGTGTCGAGAGGGGGGGGTGGAGTGACACTGGGGCTGTGACTGTGGGTTCAGACAGAGCCACATTTGTGGGGACAGCACAGGGCAGGGCAGTCTCATTCCGTTATGTGTGATGTCACTGTGAGTTGGAACTGGCTTAATGGCACCTCATTAACAACAAACCGGCTTGTCAAAGAGTTCTGCAACAAGAGAGGGAGAGGGGGAGGGGGAGAGGCAGGGAGGGAGGGGAAGGGGGAAGGAGAGAAAAGATTACAGATGAGACCAACAGAAGTGATTCCACTGAGTTGATTCCAAACCATTCGAGCCCTAGAAAACAGGGTAGAACTGTGCCTGTGGGCTTCTATGACTAACTCTTTCTGGGTCAGAAAGCTCCATCGTCCTCCCAGTGTGGAGCCACGAGGCCACCAGGGCTTCCACCCTTTTGTGTCCAGAAACGATCAGGTCACAGAGGAGCATTGAGGAGGGAGATCAGAAAGGGACCGCTCAGCCAAAGACGGAGCCCCTTCTCAGAACAAAGGCCCTCGTGTCGTGTATCCTAGCAAAGCTGAGATGACCTCGGTGGGCAGTGGCCCTGAGCCAGCACAGAACGGCAGGACACAACAGCCTCTCCACGTCCTGGTGCCTGCTGGCCAGGGGAAGGGAAACGGGCTCAGAGGGAAGCCCTGTGTTCCCAAAGTCCTTGAAAATCACAAAGAAGCGATAGCCTGAGCCCCCTGATGGTTCACATCTGAGCACAGGGGACCATGCATTGTGATGACTGGCCTTTCAGAGAAATGGTTTTGTGAACGCCCTATGGGGCTGCAGCTGATGACTGGGGTGAGCGTTAGATTGCTCTGTGCAAACAGATTACTCTGGGCATCGTAAATCTACGTGTACGGCCAGGGGCTTCACAGTGGGGAGCAGCTCCCCTTGTTGGCTTCGTGGGGTCACCATCGATGTGGGTGGGCTGGGATTCCCGAGGCGGATGCGCTGATGCAGTGTGGCCAGGTCCATGAGGGGGTCTTCTGGAGGCAGCCGGGCCGCTGTGGGAAGGACAGGGTAGAGGGCCACCTGCTTAGTCTGGGGACAGGCTGGATGCAACTGAGGACGGTTTAGGTGGGATTGAGAAGGTATGGGAGTACCTGCTTTCCAATGCCAGATCTGCACCTAGTTGTGGATCTCCTGGTAGGTTGCTGGATGACCTCAGGAGCCATCAGTAGACTGTCAACCTCAGCTCCGTTCAGGTGGACATCCACCAGTGCATTAGTCTGGGTTGACTAGAAAAACAAAGTTCAGACACTCATATGTATATAAGAAAAGGGTAATTTTATATTGAGAAAACACATCCCATCACAGCTCAAGTCCATCAGTCCAATATTAGTCCATATGTCCAATACCAATCTATACATTCCTCTTCAGACTCATGGGCATGCAATGAGGTCAAATGCAGGAAGATCACAGGTCGGTGCATGGAAAGTCCTCTGGATCCAGTGGCGGTGGAAGCATCTCTGCGCTGGCGTGGGTCTCCCCGTGGCTCCTCCGGCTCCAGGGCTCCAGTGCAGCTCCACGCGTCTCATACACAGGAATGTCTCACAGGGAGTGTGTCTGACTTCCAGGGAGCTATTTCTCTCCGTTGTGTCTCCAAATGAGGTCTTCAAGCTGCAACCTGATTGACAGGCCAGACTCCACGCCTCCTCAAGTTGACAGATTGCGTAACTGCCACAAGCAGCCTGCCTCATCCTCCTGCTGCCTGTTCATCAGCCCTGCAGAGAAGCTGATCAGCCACAGGAGTCAGGAGAAGTCAGAATGGAGTAACCCACTTGTACCACTGCATGAACCCTTTCTTGGCACCCATCTCTTTCTATCTGCTCACAGATAGATAGATCTGGAGAACCCAGCCTGACACACTGGGGAGGGTTGTGGGTGTCTCTCCAGTATCCACTGCCAAGCTGGGTTTGGCACAGTGGAGCTTGATGAAATTTAAGCAGAACGGGATGTCTTGGCTAGGACTTGCTAGGGGTTTAGAGTGTTCCCATTAAGTTTCTAACCTACCCCAATGAAAAACTCATCTCTTCTCAGTGTGTGCTTTCCTAGAAGAACTCCAGTTGGGGGAGGTGGGGCATGAAATGCTGAACTCAAAGGGTGTTTGAGCCACTGGTCTTGGGAGGACATTATTCAACACAGTCACCTAGTTTCTGTGCCCTACAGGGAGCCCTGGGAATACAGCGAGGAAGAAGAGGCAGTCTGCCCCAGGGAAGAGGCCTGGAAGAACGGTATGGCTGACGTTGGAGGCTGGTGCCCACCTGGAAGAACAGTATGGCTGACGTTGGAGGCTGGTGGCTGGTGGGTGGGAGGCTCCAGCTGAAATAAGGCAGCTAAGTGCTGTGGGAAGGGCTAAGTGATGCATCTGGGGCTGGAGGAGCTTTGTGGAGCAGACGGTGTTTGACTTTCTCTCAGAAGGGAGGCTGGGGGGTCCGGAACAGCAGGTCACCGCACGGAGGGAAAGGCACAGCGCTGGCCAGGAGGGCTATAAGGACGAGGTAGTGAACGAAGCGCTCAGAAAAGTGACCAGCGGACACTGCTGCCCTGGTACTGCTACAATCTCGGTAAGGGTTTACATACCAAGGAACACTGTCCAAGAAGTAGATGAAGAGAAGTCGTGAGGCACGTGAAGGAAGACGCAATTGCGACTGGAAGCTGTCACTCATTTCTTTCAGTCCTGGGTAGTCAAACAGGTGTCTGTGTCAGCTTGGTGTTGACCCTCAGTGACACCATACGACCTGGCAACACTGCCCCCCAAGGGCTGTTGAGGTTGGCATCTTTACGAAAACAGACAGCCACATCATTCTCCTGCGGAGCAGCTTGTGACCCAACCACCAGCCTCTCACCTAGCAAGAGTTTAACGACCGCATCTTCTAGGCTCCTTGCAACAAGCATTTAAGGACTCTGAATAGCCCAGTCGCTACACTGGAGCAAACAGACCCACGCGTAGAAGAGTCGTGGGAACCAAAAGGTTGGTGGGAAGATCCCGTTAGCTTTTCATTCCATTTCTGGATGGACTTAGATCTCCAAATACATGAATGGACAGCATCGCTCCCCAGCCCTTGCCGTCGAACCGGAGCTGATTCACGGCAATTCCCGAGGCAGAGAAGTGGTGCCCAAAGGGCTCCCGGTGCTCTGCACCCTTGTGGGAGCAGGCGGCCTCGTCTTTCTGATGGAAAGGTGGTGGATTTGAACCATCGACCTCGTGGTTAGCTGTCAAACGCATAATCCACAGTGCTACCAGGACTCCTCACATATCCTCCAGACACTACATGTTCTGTAAAATATCCATGGGCCAGCTTCCCAAGTTTTAAAATACTCTCATCAATAAAGAATGTTTGCAATCTTTTGCAGCCAGTTTAGAAGTATAGAATCATGAAAATGCAAACCGTTGAACCCCACATAACCAGACCTGAAGACAGCGCTAGAGACAAGAGGAGATTCCAGAGACAGAGGGTTTATGTAACAACCACAGTAGGAACAACACTACTGAAAAAACCGGTTTACGTGAAGCCGCCTTCTCATGTGTCTTTCATTCTCGGAAGTTTTAAATGAAACACGTCAAAAATAGATTCCCCGTTCAATGAAAGAAGTGAGGAAGAGGCAAACGCTTCACAAATCATGATAAAAAATTAATTAAGATAAAAAAGGAAAATAAGCAAATGGGCTTTTTTTTTTTAAAGTTCGGATTATTGAAGGAGTTCACTTAATTCTTCCATCAGGAAATAATATAGCAAACAGCCATCAGGAAAGCTCCTGAAGAAAACCAGCTGATGGCATCAATGCAGTCTCATGACTGTGCAAGGGACACAGCCAAAAAGACAGCTGCCACTGAGTGAGCTTGGACTCAGGGTGATGGACTCTGTAGGACAGGGCAGAGCAGCCACCCAGGAATTCTGAGACTGTCCCTCTTTACCAGAGAAGATAGCCTCACCTCCCTCCTTCAGAGGGGGTAGGGAGTTTGAACTACTGACCATGCAGTTAGCAATCCAGCGTGCTACCCACTACACCACGAAGGTTCTTGGGGCAGGGGCATAACCACAGCAATCTCAGTCCTGCAGCACCCACGACTCTCTGAAGAAGACATTTTCAACACGGAGCAAAATGGGTGGCTTAGAGAACACCAACAACCCCACGTGGATTTAGCAGGTGCTTGAAGACTCAATGCCAAAGAGAAAGATCTGAAAACTCTTCTACATGCAATTTTTTAAAGCAGAAACCAAAGAATCCAACACAGACTCTTGTTTCTGATGGATTTGTGAAGGAGTTTTATCTGACTCTGGGTTAGTCCAGGTAGACTACAGAAACAAATTTCATAGACGCGCATATGGATATAAGGGTACGGTTTATATATTAGAGAAAAAGGACATTAAGAAAGCATCCCAATCCAGTAAAGTACAAAGTCATAAGTCCAATATTAACCCATGAACCCGAAATCAGTCTATAAAGTCTCCTCCCAACTCATGAAGTCACAGGTCAGTGGGTGCAGAATCCCAGTGCTGGCAGGGATCCATGTGGCCTCTCCAGCTTCAGAGGTCTGGCTCCATCAGGGCAAAGCCGTGTGGTCTCTCTACTGGCTCCTTCAGCTTCTTGGATACTGCCATCTTGTCTTGTCTTGTCTTTTCAGATTCATCATCTCTGAGACTAACTCCCAACCACTGGGGAGATAGCTTCTCATCTTCATGAGGGAAATATCAAGAGATTTCCCAGAAGTCTCAGGAGAAAGCCATGCCCATATAGAGGCCTCATGGGCTACTCAATGGCTCTCGCCAGATTAACAGGCTAGACTCCACCCCTACACTTCAATCATAAAATTAACATAAGCACAGGACTGCCTCAGACTCCAAATAAATCATTTCCACGTGGTTTTCTTCACATACTAGAAAAGAGAAAGATATGGAGAATGCTTCTCTTCTTTTTTTTTTTTTACAAACATAACAGGGTGGTGCTCATTATACATGACAAGTCAGCCCTAAACGTAACAGCTTGAAACAAATGTGCTATCTTGCCATTTGTAGGGATCAGGCTTTAGAAATGGGAGAAGCGGGGCAGGGGAGAGGGAGTAGGTGTTTTGCCTCAAGGTCTCCATAAGTCTGCCATTGAGAGGTGGGACAGGTCACGGGGCCCCGCTTCTAAGATGTTGCCTGCTCATGGCTGTTGCAAAGTCCTCAGAGCTTCTCGCCATGGAAACCCTTCCACGGGACTGTCTGCGCGTCCGCGTGGTGGGGCAGCGGTATTCTCCTGGAATATGAGTAATCCGAGAGAAAGCAAGTCGGAAGTTTCCGGGGCTTCTGCACCTCATAGACAGAATCACACAGAGTCCTTTCTGTCACCTTTCTATGCGTTGGACGTCCAGCCCTGAGTCCAGCCCACGCTCTAAAGGGAGAAATTAAGGCCACATCATGAAGGCCAGCCACAGCCTTCTCACTGTGCATGAAGACATGAAGACCTCTGTGGCTAGACCAATGGGGCCCTTGCATCTATTTTCTACTGTGTGCTTTACCACGCGCAGCCATGTGGCTGGCCTTTCTAACTGCTTAATGAGGATCCCCCTTCTCCCACCTTCCGTTAAGATTTCCTTCTTTCCTTGAGGCCCTTCAATGTGGATCTCAGTCCCTGGAGAAGGCCATGGGGTAGGGGAGCGGGCAGAGTGGAGGGCAGGGTGAGGAAGATGGACAGCAGTGGGCTCACACGGAGCAGGAATGGGAGGATGGCGCCAGACCTGGCGGGGTTCTGTCCATGTGCACAGGGTCCCCATGAGTGGGCAGAACCCACGGGACGGCCCCTGAGAACAACGACAATGAGACCGCCATGCGTGTCTCAGCTATTTCAGTAAGCCTCACAGTCCTTCCAGCATCTTTCGGTGCCTGGTTCTAAAGCCCTCTCACCTTGTGCTTTTCTCACGACAGCACCCCACATGACCAGTGCTACGCTCCCACCCCACTGATACTCGAGTCCACACAGTTGTGGGCGCCGGCTCTCGTGGGATGCCGGCAGGGCCGGAAGTTGGGAAGGAAAGTGGGGGAAGCAGAGACAAGGCATGAACACAAGCCCAGGAGGACACCTTCCAGTCGGAGGACACCCACGCCTTCTGTCCTGATGTGGTCGGTGTCCTGCGGGAGACACTGACCCCCTGCATCACAGAACGAAGCACACAGCTGGCCCCGGAGACAGAGACGCTGGCCGGGAAGGCAAGAAAGAGCTAGTGGAATAGCTCATGGGATGAGCTAGCACGGAGCAATAAGAGCCTGGGCTTAAAAGCACCTCCCCTGACCTCCTCAAGATAAAAATAAAAATGGCCACTCTCCCATCCCCACCTTCTAAATCTGGAACGAAACTAACTTTTCTGGTCCGCCTTGGCTCACAACAGACAGGGAAGGGAATCTGGGCACGTCTAGTTCAGCCTGACCACAGTGACACATTGAACACACACACACACACACACACACACAGTGGCTTTAGAACTAGGCACAGAAAGATGCTGGAAGGACTTTGAGGGGCATTGTTGACAGCTTAAAGAAATAGCTGAGACACACACAACGTTCCAATCGTGAAACATGATCTCTATAGACAGCACCCAGTACACCCCAAATTACAATACAAACCCACCTCAACTATAAAGGTTAAAAAAAAACCCAGTCTAATAATATTAGCAAGCAGCAATAGCAAGTTTATTAGACAACCATGACTACTCGTGCTCAGTGAGGGGTTTGCTTGCAGAAATGAAAGGATCACTTGGTATTCAGAAAACCAACTAATACCTTTCCATTTTTTAAGGACTTGACCATATCATCCCCAAGTTGACTTTGAAAAATAAATGAGTGTGAATGCTCTTAGAAGATTAAGTTATTAGCAGTACCCCAGATGAGAGGATGAGAGAGGAGCGCAGAGAGGGACTTGTTCGAGAAGCTCCCCACAAAGCCGAAGTTGGAAGGCTTCACTTCAAACATTTGGCAGCCACCAGGCATGCCTTGGGCAAGGCTGAAACTGCTCCCGGAATCAGTACTTTGAAATCAATATGGAGAAGGCTGCAGAGCGTCTGGTGCTTTCTAGAAACTTAGGGTAAAGTCTTTGAAGCCGTCCAGCGCTGACACTATTGAGCGAGACTCGGTGCCACACTTAATTCCATCACCCTCGTGTTAGAAAGGGCCTCTTCTCCCCCTCACTTAGTGACTACACGCTCACTCGTGCACTCTGTCTCCCTCTCTCTTTTGACATCCATCCCCATCCCTCAACACAACCACTCATCCGCCATCGGCCTCTCTGTGGAGCCAGCTCGTCCTCCTCCTCCATGCACACCTGAGTGACTCTCATACCTACTGAGTTCCTGCTTTATAGGAATTCGATTCATCTGCAGTCCTCTGTCTTATTTAAATTCCCAGTTGTGTGACCCAGTGACTAGATGGTTCTGCTGAAATGAGTGTGTGTGTGTGTGTGTGTGTGTGTACATATTTGTGCCTGTGAGTCTGAGACCTTTCATCTACTGTTCTAATGACAAGGTCTGCTCTCCCCAGACTCACAATCCATGCTGCTTCTAGAGACCCATTTGCTGCTGAAAGCTGCTTTTACTTAGAGCCAGTGGTTCAAGAAGGACTCATTATCTCTGCAGGAAGTTTGCCTGGGTTTTGATGATCTCCTTTCCTTCAGTCATGACGGAAGCTGAGACTCAAAAAAGAGCTCCCCAAAACCCATCTTTGGAGTGCCTGGAACAGAAAGCCTACAGCGTTCCTAGTGAGGAGAGTGTCCAGTCCAGGTGGGGTTGACATTGGTCAGCAGCAGGGAGAGCAGGAAGCTCCCCAAACTAGTCTGCTTTGAGCCCTTCCCACTGTGTCCCACCTTTCCTCCCTGTATTCCTCTTCTCTTTGCCAGGGAACAATTTCTCTCCAACATGCTCCACTCTGTATGTTGTCCGAAGCCACCACATCCCCATCTATCTACCCACCTATGTGACCGTCCACTAATCCACCCATAATTTTGACCACACAAGCCTCAGGGGCAGGGACTCGGTGCTGAGGGGCTACAGAGCTAGAGCAGTCTCTGGCCCACTTGGCTCAGCAAACCCTGCCCCAGGAGACTGAAACCCACAGCCCCTGACTTCTATACCCCAATGATTGGAGCGACACACAGTGTTTATTCTCATTGTCAAATGCTCTCTGGCCCAGTCCTGTGCAGAGCTTCTCTGGAGAGAGGTCTCTTAATACGGTCAGAGGACACAGCTTGCCATCTTCCTAAGAGCCCTGCTTTTAGGCTGGGCAGAGACAGTGCTCAATGATCAGGCAAGTCCCCAGGGCCAGTGAGGGAAGTAGCTGAGCTTAAGATCAGACACAGGGAAGGCTGAGGCAACTCCCTTGCTAGTCTGGTGGGTAGACTAGAGAAACAACTTCAAAAACACTCATATGTCTATAAGAAAGAGGTCTATATGCAGGAGTAATTGAATATTGAGAAAACACCCTAGCCCAGACCAGATCAAGCCCATAAGAATATTAGCCCATATGTCTGATACCAATCCATAAAATCCTCTTCAGACTCACCAAACACATGCAATGACACTGAATGCAGAAAGAACACAGGCCAGTGGGTGAAGGTCTTGTGGATCCAGTGGTGGTGGAAGCATCTCAGCACTGGCAGGATCTCCACGTGGCTTCTCCAGTTCCAAGGCTCTCCAGCTCCAAGGCTCTCCCTGCCATCAGCCTCTCTCTATGTGCCTTGTCAGCTGCAATGTCTCCCAATGAGTGAGCTGAGAGAAAGAGTATCTCCCACCTCAAGGAGGAATACAGGAAAAAAATCATGTCCACACAGAGGCCTGATTGACAGGCTAGACTGCACACCTTCACTCTTAATCCTCTCAAATTGACAAACAATTATAACACACACACACACACACACACACACACGTCTGAGTCCTCAATGACAATGGCTGTGCCGTGGGCGTTGGCAAGGTCCCTGACGGTCCCCACTGTTTCATCAAGGCTGATGACATGGAACCTGCAGTGTCAGGAGAATTCAGACAGCTCCCAGCACAAGTGCCCTCAGGGTGAGTCAGGCTGCAGCATGCTGGGGCTGCCCCTGGACCATCCCTGGCAGCAGCAGACTGACACCCAGCCCAGGCTCCCCCCACCCCCCACCCTTCTGCCTGCTGTCTTCTCCCAGGAAGGAGACCTTCCCCAGCCATTCATGGTCACCCCAAAACCAAACCCAATGCAACTCATACCATCCCTGTGCATAGGGCGGGATAGAAAGCCCATGGGGTAAGCCTTTGGGCGAGCAGACAGTTATACCTTTACCCATTGGTAGATTCGAACATGTGGCCTTCCAGTGGGCAGGTAAGTGCTTCAGCCACTGCGCCACCAGGGATCCTTCAATACAGTGCACATCTACAAGGGCCTATCTCAGAGAGCAGTGGAAACATTGCTT
>PVJH01030931.1:0-24258 GCA_004026705.1 Nesogale talazaci
ACCCAGCCCACATTTCGTTCATTACATAGTAGTTTGAAAGTCACCAATGAAAGCCATGGTCTAGCACTTAGCTCTCTCTTTTTTAACTCTTGTGAAAGCCTATTTGAAAAGCCTTGAAAAAAAGCAACCCTTTCTTACATCCCCACCCTTGTTTAAAATGTCCCTAGCAATAACAACAGGCATTCAAAGAAAACTGCCGCCATGTACTGTCCACCCCACCGGAAGACACTCAGGAAGGGTCCGGGCTCCCAGTCCACGGCCGGCAGCAGGAATAATGAAGGAGCTGATGGGAGGAGTGCTGATGGGAGAGAGGGCTTTGTCCCTCCGGATCAGGAGCCCAGGGGTGACTCAGGAGCACCCCTCTCAGAGGAGGGGCTCTGAGATGCCTGTGTGGACCTGGAATCAATCCACACCTTGGGCTAGGCTTTGGCATAGGTAATTGGAAGAGTTCCTTTTTTTCCCAAGCAGAAGTTTCCTCCTGGGGGCATGACCCTTCAGAGCAGCACAGCCTCCTAGCTTTCGTTCAGAAGGCAGTCCTTAACCCAGGCGGTTGACCTTCTACACGGGACCCTCCCACCCTGGCGCTTTCTCCACCAGCTCTTGCTTTTCCGGTCCAATGGGATAGATTTCTAAAGGCCTAGCCCCTGGAGGGTGCAAACAATCCACGCACTTGGCTGCCAACAGAAAGCTTGGGGGTTCAAATCAGAAGAAAGACCAGTGCTCTATTATAAAAAAAAAAAAGTAAAATTCCACCTTCAAAAGTCTTCGAGAGCCTCAACCACAACAACAAATACATAGGGGACATAGGCCATCTTCACAATCTTCACATGAACAGTCTGTGTTCACATGGCATCGATCGTGTTCATCATATTGTACACTTGAAGAAACTCAGCATTGCCTAATTTCTCCCCCACCTGTCACAGAAGCTCAGCGTCCCCTCACTGCTTTCCTGGTTGCCATTAACCAACGTTGACCCCCGTTGATGGAGGAGCGCTGATGGTTCACAGCTCTGCTCTGGCACGATGGAGCCTCCCCGAGCCAGTTTCTGCCCCAGGACCCTTAGAGGTCCACCTGCCCAGAACATGTCCCAATGTGGGGGCCAGGTGGCTCCAATGGAGGCCAGCCTGGGGCTATGTCTGGTCCCAAGCAGGACCAGGACAAAGTTTGTCTTACCAGCTGGGGATTGGGCCAGGGTGCTGAGGGCCAGCATGAGGGTGAGGGCCAGGACACAGATGACCTTGTACTGCATGGTGCCTGTCCTTCCCTGCTCTTTCCCAACGAGACAGTGAGCCAGGATGGGAACTACTCGGGGCCCTCGAGTTTATACCGCTGTCTCTGTTTGCTGAGAGAGTGTCACATAACGTTTGCCTAAGGAGGTTCCTGGCATCCTCCATGCCGAGTAAACTCCAGGCACTGCAAGGCGTTCCCCACCTGTCAGATTGACTGACGAGCGGGCCGAGGGACGGGAATGCCATGGTTGTGCGGTTATCTGGTTGAGGGAACTGGGGTTCAGAAGGCCCTCGCTTATCCAGGGGAGTCTCCTGGGACCACCCTCAGCCAACCCACAGCCCTGGCGGGGAGGTCCTCCCTTCCGTGCAAATATCACACTCAGTGCATGGGTGATTCACGTCAGGTGGTGGCCCGAAGAAGGGCGGTGGGGTCAACAAGGGCTCATGTCCCCTTCCCCATGGCCTCTGGGGCGTGGGGGCAGAATGGAGGTGGGAGAGGGGAGGGAGACCACCACATTGAGAAAAAGCAGCTTGTCCTCCCCAGAAGGGGTCCTCCTGGGAGCAACTTTCACACCATGTGAGAACCAGTCTGAAAGCCAGTGAGCAGGGTTGTAACCTGCTCTCCTCACCTCACCTCACCTTCCTGCTCTCCTCACCCACAGGACATGGTGCCTCCAGTCCATCAATCCTACCAGGAGACACTGTCTTAGGCTGTCTGGTCCCCTGGGCACAACCTTGGCAGAGAGACACATGCCCAGAGCCCAGATGTTGGGTCCAGTTTAAAGGAAGCTCAAGTTCTCATTGGCCCAATATGGTACGTTGCGACTCTGTTGCAGATGGGCCTGTGGGAACACCTCTGTTTCTTTGTGCTTTTTCCTTCTTTTTGCTGTTCTTTCTCTTACCACAGAGGAGTTCTTCTGAGTGTGAGTCCCACAGTGACCTGACTCTCTGGGATCCTGTCACATGGACACCGGCCATCCTGCATTTGTCAAGACCCTCCGGCCTGAACGACACAGAGGAAACCCTCGCAGGAGGCAGCTGCTTAAAGGAAGGACCACCCGCCCACAGTGGTTCACTGGATGTGACCGGTGCACGTAGGAGGAGCACAAGTCGCTGATCCTGGAGCACAAGTTGACTGCCACTGCTGGTCCCCCATGGTTCAGTAGCATGGTATGACACATGGGCCCAGACATAGAGACGTTCTCCTGGAGCAATGGCCAACAGTCTACCGGCACACTGATGACACGGATGCCTTCTTTTATTGAAGGGCAGGGCAGATGTGTGGGCCAAGTCTGCATCTGCTCTGAAGTCTGCAGCTGCTGAAAGCAATACCACGTGTCACTTGACCGGCGATGTCTTCACTGTGTGGACTAACTCACGACACGTTTTAGGGCAGGGGCGTTTTAACCATCTCCAAAGAAAGCACTGACCTCCCACATGGTCCCGGGCAGAGATGCAGTCAGCCTCATGAAATGGTGAGACCACCTGCCAAAGGTTCAGCGGTCAGCTAATGGACTTCAATTCCATGTACACTGAAAGCCAGGGCCAAGAGGTGGTACCATTTCTTGCATAACCAAAATGCATAGCCAAATGAAGCTGAGGGAGCTTTTCTTACTGCTACCTGATTAGAGTCCTGAAGGGAAACTGGCTTCCCCTGGCTATGACTTTAGAGTTAGCTGATTTGGAGGGTTTTTGCCCAGGAGAGGCTCGGTGTCAGAGTTCTTGTCTCCCCACAGCACTTGGAAATACCTTCTTTGTTCCATTGAATTGGCAGCCAGAGACTTCCCTCTGGTCAGTTTGATCTCTTGATGCACTAAACCAAGAAATAGGAAAGTACTGGCAAGAACAATTGGTTGTAATAACCTCAGGAAAAGTAGGTGTTCTTACATAACTGTGGCTAGCAAGATGAAGTCCATAACTCAAAAGAATGGAGCAATTCTGAGTACTGCGCTCCTGCCCAGTATACTGAAGCAAACAAACAAACAAACGCACTGACATCAAGGGTGTAAACCAGGGTTTCGGCAAACTACGGCTCAGGAGCCATTTGCAGCTCTTTCTTCGTGAACATGCAGCTCTGAAGCCTCAAGGATAACATCCAAAGGCTAATATTTAAGATCACGGTGATTCCCTTTGTTTGGAAAAACATATTGAAGGCTCCTGAGTGATTTTGAAGTTGTGAGGAGGGACGGAATTGGCTCTTCGGTCTCAAGAGTTTGCTGAGCCCTGGCCTAGTGGTTAGGAGTTGGTTCACTAACCCCAAGGTCAGCAGTGTGAAACCATGAGAGAGATGAGGCCTTCTACTTCCATAAAGTGTTGCTAAACCTACAGGGACAAGACCTAGAATAAGGGTTTCTGGAGGGGTGGGGTCTGGCAATGGGGGGAGGCATAAGGGAGATGATGTCAAGGAGTTCATATAGAAAAAGAACGTTTGGAAAGGAATTGGGGCAGCAAGTAGACCATTCTGCTTGATGTGACTGAGCTATAGAACAATATGTTTATTAAGTGCTAATTAATAAATTTGAAAAAAGACTTGGTCTTAGAAATCTCTAGGGGAACTTCTATCTTGTCCTAAACGGTCGCTATGAGCTTGCCCAAGAGTCCTGGTTAAAAAAAAAAAGAAAAGAAAACCTGCAGCAACTCAAAAACTATAAGACCCCTAAGAACTTACATCCTACAGACAAATGATTACATATATTACAAATAATAATAGCTGAGACTGGGGTATGAAATAGAGGTGAGAGCAGCAATAATAACACACGCACAAATGAGAGAGGCTACAGACACTGATACTAACTATTATTGTGGGTTCTAACTCACTGCCGCCCTCTGCCCAACAGAGCAAAACACAGCCAGACACTCCAGTGCTCTTATGTTTGACCCACTTTTGCGGCCACTGTGTGGGTTCGTCTGGTCATAGGTCTTATTTTCTAGTACCCCTCCACCAAACATGATGTCCTTTTCTTGGAAAAACAAATGGAATGTAACCAATCACCTCAAGGGACGTCTCCCCCCCATTTTCATGTTTGGGGTCAAGCTTCTGTTCTCCCTTCCAGTAGGGTGTCTAGTGTCTACCTAAAACCTCCAAGAGGCTGACACAAACATAACTTTGGGCCTCTCTTTCTCTGGCACAGAGAAGCAGAGAAGGAAACCCAAGGATCAGAGAAGGCACTGGAGCACTGTAGTGAATGTCTATATGAAACACCATCTCCTGAACTTTAAGACTGGAGTTTGAGCAAGTCCAGCTGTGACTATTGAACTTTCGACCCATCAGAGACCCAAGAGATGAACCCTGAGGCCTGACAGCTCTCAGCCCAATGTTTGCCTGGCAGCACCACTGGGGCTCCCATGAGCAGATGCCCGAACCAGGGACTTGAGCCAGAAGACTGAGGTTCAACCCACAGAGCTCTCCAGGCCCTTCCTGCATGCACAGTGACTTCT
The DNA here is from genome assembly GCA_004026705.1 of Nesogale talazaci. NCBI lineage: Eukaryota > Metazoa > Chordata > Mammalia > Afrosoricida > Tenrecidae > Nesogale > Nesogale talazaci. The sequence goes on from PVJH01030931.1 coordinate 4,668, forward strand.
TTAGGTACCACCGAGTTGATTTCAACTCAGAGCAATCCCATGTACAACAGAACATAGGACTGCCCGGCCTGCACCGTCCTCACAGTGGTGGTCATGATGCCTTTCTCTTCGTGCTAGCCTCAGCTCTACCAACCAGGTGGTCATTTGGCTGGTAGAAAGGGATATCACCTTTTTGGAAATCTGTTTAGGTCTTTGTCGAAAGACCGAATCTAGATCTATGAATTCCTTATAGAAAATTCAAAACATAGAAAAATAGTTTTACGTGGACATATTCATGAAAAGAAGCATGAATTAAAATGAAACGCTGAAGTACAGAAGACTCGGTAGCAATTGTACCCCCAGATGTAGTGGACAAACATCAATAGTGTATTTCTGTAGCATTCCCAATGACAAGGGGAAACCACGTTTCAGTGTTATATCAAAAAGAACAGAAATAAAATTTTACAAATAATTTGTTAGAAGATAGTGGGAGGAGGGTTTATGCCAGTGCATGTCATTGGGTGATAAAATGATGTGGCATTTTCCCCTTGTTTCTGTTTTTCTATTCAGTGAAGTATTCCTATAATGATCAGAATTAATTTTTCAATTAAAGAAACTATATTTCGATAAATAAAACACACTGTATCTGCTGTTAACACAAAGAGAAGGGGGTTCACCTGTGTCTCCCCAGTAAGTGATTCATCAGATGAATCTTGAATGTGGGTATTTAACTTTGGAGGGGTTCCCTGCAAATCACGCCCCACTGAGATGTGTGCCTCCTGACCTCTTTCCGCACACCTACCCTGAAGTTAAACACAGATCTGGGGTTGTGGTGTGAGCTACCTGTAATCTCTTAGATTTCAGAAACTTTGTTGAGTGAGCCACCCATTCCTGTCCTCTGACTCAGTGCTCCTGGTCCCACCCAACAAATCTTAGAGTCCCATTTCATGCATATCAGCAAGGTACAGATTTGCCCACAGAAAGAATAAAACATGTCTGCCCCCGTGAGTGGTAAAACTGGGGTTCCACTCAGCCTTGCTCTCTCTGGCTCTCCAAACCCTCATCCTGTGAGGATCCCTATCTGAACTCTCCCCTCGTTTCTTATTCACAGAGCCTAGACTAAGGCAAAGCCAACCCTTGAACTGATCAAGACCCTCAAAACTCATATTAGTCCATATGATGTCCAAGGGAGTCACAGACTATGAGTGAGGAAAGAATACTTAATTCCTCAATTCTCAGCCATCCCTTCCAGCCTCTCTTGCTCTGTAAACCTCCAACTCTTAGGCTTAGTGCTAATGAGGTCTGAAGGAAAGCCCTGCTCCTTCCAGGGGGTGAGTCTGAAGTTAATCTGCTTATTCCTCACCTTCATTCCAGGGAATCGAAGACAAGTGTGGAATCAATGTCAATTCTTCCCCTCACCTTCACCTCCGTTCAGACATGAGACATCTGAGCTAGCCTCCTCCCCTCTCCCTTATGTTCCTGCCTTCCTCTCCCAGGCGTTGGCTAGAGTTTTGTTTCAATCCGAAAAAACCCTTCTTGAGCCTCCAGGCTGTCTCTCTCCTGATCGATCCACAGATTCCTGATGCCATGGTTCTACCAGGCCCCCTTCTGTCATTCAGCTACTCACCAATGCAGCTTCTAGAAATAGACCTATAGAACTATGCTCTGTGGACTTTTAATAAAAGTTATTCAATCAGGGAAAGATCATCTTTTCAACAAATAGGGCTGGAATCTTTGCACATAGGTAGGTCCCCCTAATAGATAAGCCTTGACATCAGTTTCACACTACACGGAGATTAACTTCAAAAACATCAGAAACCTAAATTTGAGCGATCAGACTTCTGGGAGCCAGGGTACAAAATATGAAGGTGCCGGGGCTAGGCAATGCGTTCTTAGACATGGTGCCTTAGGGGTAAGGATAAATTAGACTTCATCAAAATATAAAGCTTCAGCTGTGGGGAAGTTCATATGAAAAGATAAGCCAGGGGCTGGGAGAAAACCATTGACATTACATCATTGACAAAGGACTTAATCTCTAGACTGCATTTAAAAAACTCTCAAAATGCAACAGTAAAGAAGGGTCCAGTTAGAAAAGGGGCAAAAGGCCTCACGAGACATCTCATTGCCTGGGATGTACAGATGGCTAAGAAGGACATAAAAAGATGCCCCAAATCATTAGTCATCCTGGAAATTCACATTATAGCTACAAGGAGCTGCCACAACACAGGAATTCTAACATAAAAACAGTAAAAACAGCTGTCAGAGATAGCGAGAAGCTGGGTCACTCCTCCAGTGCTGCTGGGGATATAAATGGCACAGACACTCTGGAAAACAGTGTGGCCCTCTTAAAAAGACAAGCCACTGCGGCAAGTCCTAGCACTTGCTCTGCTGGGCATTTATCAGAGAGAAATGGTAACTGATGTCCACAGAAACCCTGGTGCACCCATGTTCACAGCAGCTTCATTTGCAGTCACCTGAAATTGGCATCCACCCTGGTGGTGTTCTGGGGGGCGAGCTGTGGCCCACCCACACCTTGGACACAAGGCACAAACGTTGGTGTAGACCACACCGTGAAGCAGTCCCCAGTGATTGTGCTCAGGGAACGAACACCATTTCCAGGACACACTGACCAATCTCACTTATATAACATTTTGGAAATGATTATGCTGTTGTTGTTGTTTTGTTTTGTTTTTTCATGAAGAACAAAACAGTGGTTTTGCTGCCAAGAACCAAGAATGAATCGGGGGCAGCAGGGTGGTGAGTGAGGCTGTAAAAGAGAAGCACGTGGGATCTGTTTGGTGAAAGAAACATTGAGGGTCTTCACTGTGGCTACGAATGGCAGAATGCAGTCAGTAGTGCTGCAAAGAATTGCTCTCTCTCTCTCTCTCTCTCTCTCTCTCACACACACACACACAGTGTTACAGGAGTGCTCCACAGACAGGATTCTCTCCCCTGCCCAATTAAGAACAAGAAGCCGAGGAGCCAAGCTTACCACAGAAGCAGAGAGATTTCTGAGAGGAGAAAAGCTCCTTACAAAGGAAGCCCTGGCAGGATCCTAGGGCTACACAGACCACAGTCTCTCCAAACACCTGAAAAGGAAGGATGTTTAAGGGTGTTAAGGTGGAAAGGACACTGTGCTTATTTATGAAAAGAGTTTCAGGAACTGGGTCTCCACGGGTGGGGCTATGGCAGCTGGGGTTGTCCATGGTCAAGGCTTCTGGCTTCTGTAATCATTTAGGACAGGATGGTGTGGCTAGATCCTCAGGTTTGCGTCCTCTGACCAGGTGTCCTTTGCTCTCATGTTCACCCTGAGTTCGTAGGTGCCTGGGCTGCTTCTGCTCCTATGACTAGTTGCAATGTCATAGGGTCAAAGGGGTGGTAATGCAGAGCAAGGTGTGGACCTCAAACACAGTAATCTTACAGGGGCCAAAAAACACATTGCCCTTGCAAGGAGAGAAGAAAATTGAAAATGGCACCGGCTATTGGACTATCCCACCAGTTAAAATGTTGACTGAATTGGGGGTGTGACTGAACCCTTGGGCTTGAGAAAATCCCTCAAAGTCATGTGAACTTGAAAGAGGGGAGTGGAAGCATCCGGCCTCTTTCCTCCTCTGCCTTGGCAGAGTACAGGGATGACCAGGGGATGTGAGTCAGGTCAGGAGGATGTGTCCCCATCCATAGGTGGGCCGGGAAACTACCTACAAGTTTTGCAAACCACTCTCTTCAGGGACAACCAGCCGTGCTTGGGATTTCCATTGTTGGTCACAGCTATGGGTGAGTCTACAGTGATCGCCATAAAAAATTTCAGAGGAAGAAAATATTCATACGATAAAAATGCTCTGAAATCATCGTCCTTGTGGACACAAATAACCTTGAAATGGCATCTTTGCGGTTGATTGGGGCTGATTTGGTGTTGTTCTCCACAACCCTCTGTGTGGGGTTCTCTTCTCGGGGTTGTGAGTAAGCCCGGAAGGGCTTAAGCTGCGTCCTTGGCCTTGAAGGGACCCCAACCCCAATCCCTTCCAGGCATACCTAGGCCATGAAGAGAAGCAGGAGAGCAAACCATGTGAGCTTTGTTGTTGTTGTTGTTGATTTTAGGTACCATCAATTCCATTCTGCATCATGGCGACCCTGTGCACTACAGAATGAGACACTGCCCAGCCCTGCACCCACCTCACAATTGTTTCAATGTTAGAGCCCATTGCTGCAGCCACTGGGCTGATGTGCCTGGTCCAGGGTCTGGTCGCAGCTCAGGAGTCCATGACGATGCTCTACTATCTGTCAATACTAACTCGTCTGAGAAGAGAGATGGACAGCGAGAAAGAGAGAGAGAACAACAAAGAGGAAGGGATGCAGGGAGAAGGGAAAGAGGGAAACAGAGACACAGGAAGAGAGACAAGATGCTGCCGGAGGAGGGAGAGGGAGAGGGCAGTGGTTGCCTCGTCCTCTCCTGAACATCTGGACACAGGTGAGGGGCCCTCCAGGCATTCACCAACTTGCGGGGGACGCGGGCTTCACCACAGCTCCTTCTGCAGGTCCAGGTTGGTCAGAGGAGACCAGTCCACTGTGGTGTGTGTGCTTGGTTGCTTCTTCAGAAGTGGCCACCACTTAGGAATGGCTCTGCAACTGGATACTAGAGCCGCGCTACTCTCTTTGGTACCCACCGTAGCCTGGCAAAGCTGTATCCATAGTGTCAGGGGAGAAATTGTGGAAATGGTAGACTACCACCGGAAAATGTACTTGGACTGTATCTCCACCTACCAGAGTGGCAGCTTTCCTACCATAGAATGCTAGTCTTCTAGATTCCCTCCATAACAGACAGGGAACAAGTCCCAATCATATTTCCCTCGGTGTTAGTTTCCCACATCATAGAAACAAGCGAACCAGATGATTGTACATAGACACTCGCTAACCTGTAGTTAGAGTCAGTCAACGGCCCCATGAGGACCTTAGATCTCCCAGAGGAGGGAGAAGTCGCCCATGGCAATGAACTTCAGGAGGGACAAACTCCCTTTAGACCAGTGGTTCTCAGCCTTCCTTATCCCACAACGCTTTCATTCATGTCATGATGTCCCCCAACCACAAAATTATTTTCATTGCTACTTCATAACTGTAGTTTGCTACTGTTATGAGTCATAATGCAAATACCTGATATGCAGGATGTATTTTCATGGTTACACATTGAACATAATTAAAGCATAGTGATTAATCACAAAAACGATATGCAATTATATTAAATATTTATTTCTAAAGACAAATCAATGAAATTTTGTCTTGAAACATGGTGTACCCATATGTGGGTGTATCTGCATGTGAACGGACCCTCCTGAAGACAGCTAGAGAAGCAGTGTCTTGATTCCTAAGACCATCAGAAATACATGTTTTCTGGTGGTCTTAGGGCACCCCTGTGAGTCATTTGAACCCCCCCCCAAAGGGTCTTGACCCACAGGTTGAGAACCGCTGCTTTAGACTCAAACATCAAAGAGTGATGTTTGGTCCTGCTGGTTTGTTGTGCTTGGTCTGCATCCTGGGTCACTGTGTGATCTCGGGAACATGGTGCGGAACATGACTCCCATCTCCCTATCCCCTGGAGAAGACAAGACCAGTTGACATATGAAGAGTGGGGTCAGGGCCTCAGGGCACATTGCTTCATTCCCGCGTAGTACAAAGAGTGAAGCCATCTGCTACTGAGAGATGGGTAGTTCCAACCACCAGAAGACGCCTCGGGAGAAACACTTCCCAAACTGTGCAGGAGTCGGCCAACTCCACGGCTGTGATCTGCGCGGCCCACGGGTCATCGTGCCTGGGAGGCGGCTTCCCAGGGACCAGTCTGGTTTCCCTATCACTGTCCAAGGCCTTCTCCAAGATGATCGCAAGACAAAATGCAGTCATAGCGCAAGAAGAAGGACAATGCAGGAGATGCAACGTGCGTTTCTGGGGACCCCGCATAGAATCAGTCATGCTTTCTCAATTGAGATAATCGTCTACAAAGTCTTTGAACGTTGCGCCGTTTGGATCAGCAGTGCATGAAGTATCCTTATTTTCAGAGAGGGGGTGGGTGGGTAAAAAGTACTTGAAGATCATCTGATACCAAACTCTGTGCAGCAGCTGGGAGATGGTGGGTTGAAGACAAATAACAATTGTTAAATGACCGGTTCACTTTGAGTGACTGGATTGAGTTGTGCCCCTCCCCACCTCAGCCCCAAATGTGTGTTGTAAATCCTAACCTCTATGCCTGTGGTTATAATCCCATTTAAGAATGGATGAAATGCACAACCTTTCCTCTAGTTTTTTAATGCTTCCTCCCCGCTCCCCACCCACTACCATGATCCCAATTCTATCTCATAAATCTGGCTAGACCAGGACTTGTACAATGGTACAGATAAGAGCTCACAACACAGGGAATCCAGAACAGAGAAATTCCTCAGGACCAATAAGGGGAGCAGTGATACTAGAAGGGAAAGGGTAGTGGGGAAGAAGTGAGGGGGAACTGATTGCAATGACCAACTTATGGCTCCCATCTCAGAAGGACGGACAGGAGAAAAGTGAATGAAATGAGGCAGTGGTCATTGTAAAACATGAAAAAAAGAATAATTTATAAGTTATCAAGGGGACATGGGGCAGGGAGATTGGGGGAGGGAGGAGGGAAAATGCTAGAGGCTTTCTACAAAGTAGAGAGAAAATGTTTGGGGAAAGATGATGACAATATATGTACAGATGTGTTTGACAAAATGGATATCAGTATGGATTGTGATAAGAGCTGTAAAAGCTCCCAATAAAATAAAGAAGAATGGATATTTCAAAAGGAAGGGATGCGTCAACCAGGGTGAAGTATAGCACCAAGGAAACACACACTATTCCTCTGGTTCCTTGAGTCTTCTTTACTCCCACCCCCACAATCATGGCCCCAATCCTGCCCTTCACTGTGGCTAGGCAGTATATGCTCTCATGTACACAGGTACAGATAAGAGCACAGGAAACACAGAATACAGGTCAGGTAAACCCTCCAGGAACAGAAATGGGAGTAGTGATATCAGGAGGGTAGGGGAAAGTTGGAGAGAGGAGTGGGGAAGAAATTGAGGGGAAGGGAGATAGCATCTGGTGTAAGATATAAAATTACTCATAATTTATAATTTATCAAGGGGCTTGGGGGGTGGGGGTGGTAAAAAGAGGAGCTGATACCAAGGGCTCAAATAGAATGTAACTGTTTGGAAAATAATGATGGCAACATATGTACAGATATGCTCGACAAAATTGATGTATGGATTGATATAAGAGCTATAAGAATACCCAATAAAATGATCTACAAAAAGAAAGAATGGATGGTCCGCGGTATGTGAATGAGGCAGGATTGGCATGTTGTATCTCTGGAGTCGACCCCACTTGAGATACAGCCAGACACTAAACAAGGAGAGTAGGAAGCAGAGATAGGGAAAGGCGGGTGCCCACACCCGTGGAGCTCTCAGGAGCCAGGGAGCAGAAGCCTCAAAGACAAGGACCGGTCTCCAGAGCCCACCCAGGCAGAAAGCCTTCCTCTAGAACCTGCACCCCGAATTTGCACTTTGAGCGTCCAAAACTGTGAGAAGTTAAATCTCTGTGAAAACCACCCGCTTGTGGTAGTTCTCTCAAATGGCATAATGACAACAGCACCCCTTGCCCAACCCCCAGCTCACACACAGCCAGAGAGATCTAGGGTCTTCTCATGACTCCCTGGAGCTGCTCCTTTCCTCAAGACACCTGAATCCATCTCTGTTTTCTTTTAAACACGCCCAGAGTCTCCACTGTTGCCCCAAGGTGAGGCAACTGTTCACAGTCTGATTTGCGATAAAGCACCAACAAGCAAGTGGTCCTTCTCACAGAATGTGTGTGTGTGTGATAGGTAGGTTTATTGTGCCAACCTGACCAATAGACCCATGTGGGATTAACGAGTTTGCAGTCTAATTGAAAGGCAAAGAGATAAATGAAAAAAAAAGAGAGATAAATGATTCCGAGTGCCTCGCCTTTCATCTCTTGCTCTCTGATGATTGGACCAGTGTGCAGCTGCCTTCCTTAGTTCTCTTCCTCAATTTGCAAGCTACACTGCCTTTGTAAAACTCAACCCTTGAACCATGTCACTATAGTTTCAGGTTCCTTTGAGACCTGCTTCACCACACTGCTGGTGTATATATACCGCCTTAAGCTGGGGATTGTCAGACTCTGTCATCTGGCTGACTTTTAGTGATCTACCCGGTTGTTTGCTCCCTGTGGTCAGACTACCTATATTGTTCTACAGAAGACTCAGCTATCTGCTTCCTTGACTTGCACCCAACAACCCTCATGAGTTGAAGGACTGCCAGTATCTTAACCATCTCCCAGAAGTGAGTTGAACTGAGCCCCCTGTGGACTAACGAACTGTTTATATCATTGTGTCTCAGTCTGCAAGGATTGGCCAGGGGGGGCCTTGTTCTGGGGGCAGAGGCAAGCCATTGTCTTCTTGATGATCTCCTATCACCCCTCATTCAGTGCACGCCCCATCTTCCTTCCCCAGTTTGTCTTTTCTTAACTCTGCCTTGAGTCTTATGATGATGGTGGTTGTTTCTTTGCATCAGTCATAGAAATCCTATGCCCCACCGAAGGAAACCCTGCCTAGTCCTCAGCCATTCTCACAATTGCTATGTTTGAGCCTATTGTTGCAGCCGCAGTTGTCAACTCATCCTATCGAAGAACTTTTTTCTTTTCACTGCCCTATGCTTGAATAACAAGCCTGGTGTCCTTCTCCTGGGACTGGTCTCTCCAGACCACATGTTCAAAGTATATGAGACGAAGTCTCACCATCCTTGATCTAAGGAGGTCTTTGGACTTGCTTCTTCCAAGACAGATTTATCTGTCTTATGATAGAGCATAAAATAATTCCGGTCAATTTAAAAACACATTCTAGCAGAAAAATGCAAAACTCACAATGAATGCCGACGAGATGAAAGTAGGCAGCCCTTTGGCACCAAGCTCATGATTTCCGTTTACAGAGGAGTTGGTGTCGAGTCCATCAAACGAGTGCAACAGAGGACTTACATTTTTTTGAAGCAAAGGGCAACAATACATCAAACACCAAAAGCTATGACAAAATCGTGGAAATAAGCATTTAGTGGGGTATTTCTTAAAGGAACCTCCCCCTGTGTGGAATACACACAGGGTTGGAAGTAGAAAGTGCTGGTGAGTTCTGGTCCCCAGAAATAAGAAAATGCTGGTTTAGTTCAGGTCCCCAGACAGCTAAATCCACAGTGACTATACCCATGTAGGTGGATGTGACACTTTAAAAAGCAACCAAAAAACCCTCCCTGCCATCGCATCAACACCGACTCATAGGGACCCTGTAAGAAGACAGAGGAGAATGCGCCTCTCGATCTCTGAGTCTGTGGTTCTTTACAGGAATAGAAAGCTTCATCTTTCTGCTGAGGAGCAAGTGGTGGATTCGAGCTGCTGACCTTGTGGTGTGCAGCCCTACAAGTCATGCAATGGTTAATTCCTTTTCACCTGACCTTGGCCTTTCTTATTTTTAATTCGGAACCAGTCTTGTGGGGAGATGGACCCGTGGGGAAAGGCAGGACTTGGGAGTCATTTCTGCTTTTACTCTTAGTGAAGGTCAGAAAGGAACTTCAAGTTCAGTTTTGTCCATCAGCCCAGTGGTGGGTTGGAGGTGTATGGAGGCATTTGTCCTAGGTGTCGAGGTGCCTCCCCTGGGCTCTGCTGTCAGTTCCAGAAGGCCAAGTGTGGCGGTGTGTGCACACTTTCCAACATGCATGAATCCTCAGCATGATGGGCTGTGTCCACCATATCACCCAGGCAAGATGGACGCTGCTCCTTCCTCTTCAAGTTTTCAGGTCCCTCTAGAAACAAAAGTATGGGTGTTACCTCTTTAGACCTTCATGCCATCTCTCCAACATGATTGATAAGGGGGCGCCAGTGTTTCACCCTGGGTGAAGGGTCTGTCTGCTTTAAGGACATATACATCACTTGTGGGGACACACGTGGCCGATGATAGCAGACGGAGCTGCAGCTCTGGGTGGGTGGAACCCAGAGGGATGTTCAAAAGCTCTCCTCCCACATGTTCCTCCTGACTGAAAACATGCCATCATTCGGATCATCAGCCTGAGACTATTCTAACATGAATTTTCACCTCTTTATCAACACATTCCTAGGCCTCCGTTTGAGCGAGCCCTAGCATTATGTCCTTACATCCACCTTGTTGTTGGGCACCATCGATTCAGTTCTGACCCACAGCCAAGCTCTGGATTACACTGAGAAGTAGGGGAATGCTTCCTTGCAGAGCCTGTACATCTTGTGACCTGTTTTAGTGCTGCAGCCTATCTCTGACCTTCACTTCTCTTGATGGCATGACAATGCTCCATTACGTGGGCAGACCACCCTTCGCTTTGTCTTCATCAGCTGAGGGACACACAATACACTAGATGAAATAAACCAGAGACCCAAGAGCAAGCGTTGCATGATCCCACTTGGATGGCATGACTGGAATGGGCAGGTGCAAGGAGACAGCCAGTCCGTCCGTGGTTGCCCTTCATAACATTTGTATGACTGGAATCTCTAAGGCAGCAGATTGCCAGGCCTTTCCTCCTCCTCCTCACTCTCCAGGGCACTGCTGAGTGGGTTTTAACTGCTAAGCAGTGTTAGGTTAGTAGCTGAGCACAAACTGTTTGCACCACCCAAAGGTCAAAATAACCTCTAGCCAATATTTTCAAATAGGCTGATTGTCCCACCTTTGCCTCCACTTGCTGCTACCTGCAGGTCACCCTAGCTGTAGGCAAGGGTAGGACCTCTTAGTGTCTGCAGAGGAGACTGAGCCTGACTGGGCATGCTGCTCACAGCTGCACTGAGCAGACTAGCAGCGCTGGGAGTGAAGCCTGGGCCCTCCCAACCGGGTCCTTGCACCCCAGGGCCTCGAGTTCTGTGGTAGTTACATCATCTGGTGTCAATGTGGGACTTGAGAGGACTAAGAGTGAAGGGGTAGAATCTAAACTAGAAATTGGGTCATAGTCAATGAGGTCTCTGTGTGAGCATGTCCTTCTCCTGAGAATTCTGGGCACTCCTATATTTTCCTCCTGGAAGGCAGGAGACATTCTCTCACACCTTTGGAGATGCTTCACTGACAAGACACATGGCGCTATGCCCTGGGAGAAGGAGACACATGGCGCTACCCTGATACAGCCCTGGGTACTGGAGAAGTCACATAGAGACTCCTGTCAGTGCTGAGATGCTTACAACATCACTGGATCCAAAGACTTTCTACTCACTAGCCTGTGACCATCCTGTGTTCATCATCATTGCCTGTGTTTCTTGAGTCTGAAGAGGACTTCACCGATTGGTATCAGACATATGGGATAATATCAGACTTAGGGGTTGGTCTGGACTGGGTTGAGATGTTTTCTTAATGTACAATTACCCTTTATATAAAACTCTTTCTTATACACATGAGTTTCTGTGGATTTGTTTCTCTAGTCTACCTGGACTGACACAGATTCCCAGAGGTGCTTCTCACAGGAAGTGACCGGATATGGTTTCTCATTGAAGGCGAAAAATTCAGTGAGGAAGTAATGGTCACTACTATCTGAGTCATGTTGAGAATGTGACATCCTTTCTTAACCCATGGTTTCCAATCTGAAAGATCACTAAAATATATATGTAAAAATAGAATAATAATAACAAAAGTTATTATTACATCATTCAAGGTCTATTCATTGACCTCCAGGAGTTTCCTCCTGTTGAGTCTGATGGGGTGCCCCACTGGTACAGATAGGAACCAGAAACATGGGGAATCCAGGACAGATGATTCCTTCAGGACAAGAGGGGAGAGTGGCAATACTGGGAGGGTAGAGGGAAGGTAGAACAGAAAGGGGGAACCGATTACAAAGATCTACATATAATCTCCTCTCTGGGAAATGGACAAAAAGAAAGTGGGTCAAGGGAGACAATGGACAGTTTATGATATGACAAAATAATAGTAATTTATAAGTTATCAAGGGTTTATGAGGGAGCAGGGAGGTTAGTGGGAAAAGGAAGAACTAATACCAAGGGCTTTAGCAGAAATCAAATGCTTTGAGAATGATGATGGCAACAAACGTACAAATGTTCTTTGCCTACAATGGATGGATGGATGGATTGTGATAAGAATTGGATGAGCCCCCAATAAAATGATTGGAAAAGATAGTTCTTGAAAATGATCTCAGGAGCGATGTGAGGCTCACACTACGGGGTCAAATCTGCAGATGTCTGCCGAGTCCTCCACGGTCATAGATAGCTGCCTGCAGCATCTATCTGCTCACCTGGGAAGGGAGGTGGAAGTTGCCATCCCAACTTGGCCATGGTGGTGCCTCCACGACACAGCTTACACAGGCACACAGACCCCCCCCCCACTCCCACCACAAGCTGACAGATGAGGGCGGTCTCACTCACCAGGGCCCCCTAAAACTCAGAGCTGGCCAAGTGACACCCCCCAAATAATCCCGCTGCCACTGAGTGGCTCCTGACTCCTAGGGACCAATAGTACAGAGTAGGACTGCTCTTGGGGTTGTGAGACTGCACGTTTTTCTGGAAGCAGACACCCTCCTCTTTTCCCCTACATAGCAGCTGGTGGGGGCTGGGGGGGAGGGGTGAACTGCTGATCTCAAGGTTAGCAGCCTAAGACTTATCTCCTGGTGCCAACAGGGCCCCTTGCCCCTCAATCCCTGATTTCAGAATCAACAACTGATCACTGTGCCTTGACAGCAGGGGTCTCTAGAGGGTGGATTCGGCAATGCAGGGAGCTGGGAAGGGGTGTTTCACCAGGGGAGGGGGTGACACGCACCTCCAGCTGCTCATGGATCCAGTCCAGGAAGGCAGTGATGCGGGTGTAGACACCAGGCTTGTTCACGTCCGCACAGCCGATGCCGAAGCTGGTGGCTCCCACCAGCTTCCACGCCCGCCTCTCTTGACACACCAGGGGCCCCCCGCTGTCCCCCTAAAGCAGGACAGAGATTGCAAAATGGCTTTCTTTGACATTGCTATAGCCACCCCCCCACACACCTTGTAGTCCTCCCCAGTGTCACCGTGTCACAGCATGACTCTCCAGCCCCACCCCGAAGACTAGAAGGCACTACAGCATCCACCATGATGAAGAGGCTGCCAGTCCATCAGGAATCATTGTCTAGCAGTCATTAGGCACATGGAGCTCATGAAGGCCAAAGGCACCCGAGTGGAGACAAAGGGGTCCTCTTAGAGAGAGACCTCTGGCCTGGGAGTTGAAGCTGGCGAGTGAGCATGGCAACTCCCCCCAACCATGGCTTGGTCACCAGTCCCAACCAGGGTCACCAGTCCCCACTTGCCTCCCATCCTCCCTAGCAAGTTGCTGTGGAGTGAACCCCGTGAGAACATGGGAACCACTAAGCCTTTCAGGAAGCCACAAGGCTTCCAACCAGTGGCACCACTCAGGGACCCTGTAGGCCTTTGGTTCCTCTTCAAGCCCTGAGAGCCAAGCTCGGGGGAAAGCAGGCAGAAGAGCCTTCCTCCACCCGGCCCACCTGCAGACAGGCAGCCCAGCCAGCCCGGAGAGGAAACCCTATCTTAAGGTGAAGTCTTCCCCACACCCTGTAAGTTTGCTTAAGGGCTTGTCACAGAGAAGATGGCAGCAGCCTGTCCCAGGTGCTGTGACCTGCAAGGGCATCTTCCCTTCTTGCTTCTGCAGCCCTAGGGTGCTGCAGGCCTCCTTACCTGGCAGCTGTCGATGCCGCCCTTCAGGTAGCCTGCGCAGACCATGGAGGGCGAGATGATGCCCCCGTACACATCCCTGTGGTTGCAGACCTTGTTGGAGATCAGAGGAACTGCTGCGTGGTTCAGCACCAGGGAGGCGTCGCCTATGATTAAGCAGAGAGGACGGAGGTAGGGCCGGGGCAGGAGGAAGTAGTCTGCTCTAGGTTCAGAGGTGCACTCTGAGGAGCCGAGGACAAGGAGCACCCCTCCTGCCATGATGTGTGGCAGACAAGACTGTGTTCTCAGCTGGCGGGGAAGAGACACCCAGTCTGCTATTAGGCACGCTCGCCCTTGAAGGCTCTGCTCCCTGCCCCATGAGCCGCTGGCTTCATACCTCGGACTGCCAAGTCACCAAGGTATTGGGGAACTGGGTGGCCACAGAAACCCACGTGGCCTTCCCCAGGAGCCTGGACCTGGACCAAGTGCTTGACACACACCCTCTCCTTTTGATCTCAGAGCAGCAAGGTGGCAGACAGGAAAACCGAGGCCCACAGAGGTCACTGAATCCACAGAGTTCTTGACAGAACCCTGTGTGGGGAGCAGCAAACTGTTCCCCAAAGAAACCCAGGTCCTGGTCCTAGAAACTGTTGTCAGTGGTTGTGTTAGCTTACGGGTCAGAAGCCCCTGAGGTGGGTGAGGGTGCAGCCCATGAGAAGAGGAGGTCCCTGTGTGCGTCTGAGTCAGGAAGGGTGAGAGGTGGGAGCAGAGAGGTGTGAAGATGCCTCCCTGCTGTCGTAGAGGAAGAAGAGGGCCATGAGTCAAGAAGACGCTTCTAGAAGCTGGAAAAGCTAGGTAGTCTTCCTTCCAAAAACCAAACTCGCTGCCAGCGATTCACTTCTGATTTGTAGCTGCCTTACAGGACAGAATAGAACCCCTCTTGTGGATGTCAGAGGCTGTCATATTGACGGGAGAAGAAAACCTCATCCGGGGAATCCAGTGGTGGGATCCAGTCCTGACCTCGTGTGAGCGGTCAGTCACATAACTCAGGATGCCATCAGATGCAGAAACCAAACTCACGGCCATCTAGTCACCTCTGGTTCACAGTGACCCTGTAGGACCTGGAAGTTCCTCTGTGATGTTCTGAGCTTGACCGGAGTTTATCTTTCTCCCACAGAGTGACTGATGTGTTCAAACTGTGGACGTTGGCATTACACAGCCCGAAGCGTAGCCAATAAGTGAACAGGGCTCCTTAAGACTTCCTGAGTCTCAAAAATTAAGTGACTGATTTTAAGCCACAGAAGCTGTTTTTCGGTTTTGTCTCGTCACTTCTGTGTGTGTGCTGTTTCAGGCCACTACGTTTGGGGTCACTTGTAGAAACAGATGCATCTCCAGAGGACCCCAGAGGAAATGGCTGGAGGCCATGTGGTCAGGGCAGACCCTCCCTGTGGCCAGGAACGGCAGGAGTTGCCTGGTTTGAAGATGCATCGCTCTAAGCCCCGCCTCCATCTTCACCTCACTGTCTCTCCTCTTGTACAAGAACACCTCTCAGATCAGACTAGGACCCTCTCTTCTCTGGGGGACAGGGGTTGCAAAGTGGTTTTCTTGGTCACTGCTGTAGTCCCCCCTCACAGTTGTCACTACAGGAAACACATAAACCTGGGTGGGTGGAATCAAGCTGGAGAGGGGTGAGCACCCTCTTCTTTAGTGAGGTCATCTGTAAGTTCTGTGGGCTTACAGGAGAGGACC
The DNA here is from genome assembly GCA_004026705.1 of Nesogale talazaci. Classification (NCBI taxonomy): domain Eukaryota; kingdom Metazoa; phylum Chordata; class Mammalia; order Afrosoricida; family Tenrecidae; genus Nesogale; species Nesogale talazaci. The sequence goes on from PVJH01030931.1 coordinate 20,109, forward strand.
ACCCGCCGCCCATTTCTCTAGCATACAGCAGAGGGGAGCCCTGGAGCCACAATGATTATACTCTTCACAGCTGGACGGCAGGGTAGGGGTTTGGACCCACCTAGTGACTCCACTGACCAATGTGACCATGTGCCCCTCCAAGGACTGAGTCTAGACCACTCTGTGGGAAAGCTTTGGTGGGAGTCAAGGTGGGCTCAGTGCCACCTCTCAGCAGCAGCAGCACCTATTAGTAGGGGCCGTGTGAGTCTTAGTGCCTCTGAGTCCAGATCTTACATAGGCTCATGCCTTGGCTTCCCGACCCCACCCTGGAGCCAACTGAGATGGAGCTGCCAGCCGTGACTGGAACTGAGAGCAGTCTGATCCTCACGCTCCCCCGTGGATTCCAGAAGACAATGAACTAAGGGCTCAGACATCCCGCACTCTGCAATGAGTCGCCTGCAGACGGCTTGGAATCCCATCCCTTCCCTCTCCTGCACACGGACCCACAGCCAAGGGTGGAACCATGCCCAGCCTGAGCGTCTTCGCCCCGTGTCAACACCATGGTGGTGGCTTGAACTGTGTCCTCTAAAAAGATACATTCAATTCCCAAATTTCTCTGCCGGTGAATGGGACCTTGTTAGGGAAGATGGGCATTAGTTAAAGACCTCCTTGGTCAGGTTAATGAGGTCAAGGACAGCGTAGGATGCTCCCACCCCCAGGGTTGCCTTCTCAAAGGACGAAGAGACTTGGACTAACTCTCCAGCAGGGGGGCCACACTGTGGGAGAATAGAGCTCCCAGCCAGGGAGTGCCAGGAGCAGGAGAGTCAGATTCTCCCTGAGAGTCCTCAGGAGAAATCGGCAAGAGGGATCCGATTGTCTCAATGGGTCTCCCAGCCTCTGATTAGTCACCTCATTGGTGAGGGCAGTTTATTCATTTTATTTGTTGCTGTCACTTTTCACGGAAGCTCTAGGAAGTGAAGACACACCGGGGACCCAATGACCCAGTTCAACCTCTGGCACAGGGGAGTGCTTCCTGATATTGGGACCTTGTTGACAGGGAGCCTGTTGAAGCTGTGGGAGAAGCTGCCAACACAGGCAGGAGGACAGGCCATTGTGCTGGGGGAAAGGGCTATGGGGATCTTCCGTGGTGGACAGACTAGATCTCCAGGAAGAAGGTGCGTGACTGCTCGGGGACTCAGCACATCCGTGGGGAAAGGAGCCACATCATTTCTGTCACAGTGGTCTTGGAGGAGAGCTCACGGGAGCTCACCAGGGAGCCAGGAGAGCCACGGTGGGGTGACCCTGCTCTCCACCACCCAGTAGAGCCTCACAGGGCTAGCTCTGAAGGAGGTGAAAGTCCCTGGACCAGCTGTGAGGGTAAGTCAAAAAGCACTAACGTTAAACCAAAGGCGTTTAAGGACGTCGGTGTGGTCCTCGGGTGGTTTCCTCTTGCCTGGAGCGCCTGCGGGTGCTTTCAAATAAAGTCCAATCAAAGCAGTCACTTCTCAGGCCTTCTACTGGGTCATTCAGTTTCATGGCGGAGAGGGGAGCTCCGCAGGGGGGCTGTGGGTGGGGACTCTGAAGGAGCCACCTTGGTAGATTTTCTGGAAGGACAGGGGACCTCACAAAGGCTTGTGATGCAGGAGGTGGAAGGAAAAGCAAGCCTGCCCTAGTGAGCAAGAGGCCAGGCAGTGTCACCAAGGAGCTCAATGGACCTTCTCGCTCTTGCCTGCAGCGTGTCCAAGGAGCCTTTCCTGGGAAACCGCCCTACATCTCCAGTCTTGCCTCCTTCAGGCTCGTCTTGTTCCCAAAGCTCAAAGAACACCGAACAGGAGAGGATGGCGGGTCCCCAGGAAGCCCACGCTGCCGCTGTGTCTATTGGAAAGCACCGGTGTCTCCCCAGGAAGGTTTGGAGAGCAGGCAACACCCCCTTTGGGAGTGGGCAGACTCAGAAGCCGGAGATTCTGCAAAGCAATCGCTTCATGTTGGCAGAGTTCTGTCGACTACAGGTTTCTATACTTTTGGAGCCGTACTTTGCAATGTACCCTGGCGGGACTTTCACCAAATGAGTGCTCTTGAAACGAGAGGGCTGTATAAGTCATCCTGACCCGGGAGAGGAGGCAGGGCAGGCACCAACTTTGAAGAGCACTCTGAGATGGAGACATTGCCAAAGAACAGAGCCCTGGAGAAAGACCCTGCATTTTCTACTAACAAGGAAAACCCACCCTTTGAAGCCCCATATGGCTAAAAAAGGGTTCTGGTTTTACTAACCCTATTATGATGGTTAATGGCATTACTGCTTCTAGGATGATGGCAACATGATTGCGTTTGCTTACTTTTTCTGCTTGGTCTTTGTAAGTAGAAGAGAGAAAAACCCTTCAACTGCTATAAGTTTCTCACTGCCTGCTGAATTATGCTGGGGGCTTCTCTCTGTAGCAGTCAGAGAGAAAGGCAACCACCTCATGTGGTGTCTCTCCACCAAGGAGGGTCCCAGATGTCCCTTGTCTTCTCTTCCTACCCTAAGAAAGGCTACCCTAGCACATGGTGCCAAGCCTGGTGGCACTGCCTCAATCCATGGTGTGTTTCAAGCACTGAGAGGCATGCCCTGGCCAGGACCTCTGGGCACCGCACAGTGTCCCCTGAAGACACGAGAAGGGGATGTGTTGCATGTGCACCCCATGCCAGCTCAGAACCGTGATTCTAGAGTACTGACCTCCTTCCTCTGTGGCCCCCCATCCCGACGTCCAGCACATTTTTCCATCAGGAAATTCCTCCTCTGAGTTGGGCAGACAAACTGGTTGGATCATCTCTGCATAAAAGGGACAGAAACGACGCCGTTGAAACAGTAGTCTGAGGAAAAGTCCCATTTGTGTGGTTGATGTCTCTGAGAAGCCACAGAATAAACTCCCCGAGACCCGGGAAGTTCTATGTAGCTTGGGTGCTATCAACCAGAGGGAGGACCCCTCCCCAAACTCCCTGCCATGGGGCCCATTCTGGGTCATCGCAACCCTGCAGGACAGGGAACACTCACCCCCCCCCCATGGGGGTTCTAGGCTGTGGCTCTTTATGGGCGTAAAAAGACTCATCATGCCCCCAAGTGAGGCAGGCTAATGAAAGAAACTCCACGTTTGTCAGCTGCTAAGTAACTTGTCCGTTCCTCCCTCCCATCTCAGAAAGCTGACTGCTAGGTGACCTGCCCCTTCTACCTCCCCTTACGGGAAAGTCCCTGCTGGTGATCAGTTTTAGAAGGTACTTCCTCCCGTGTTCCCAGGTTCTGGACACTACCATTAGCTTTGACTATTTCTTCAATAGATCGTTTGTCCTGATTATGCTTCGGTATTGCTCCCCCTGTTGTTGTAATCTGCATGTTGCAGTTAACCTTGTCACGGTCACCAGGATGTGACACTATAACCTTGCCATGGTCACCTGGATGTTCTCATCCATTTTAGCACTTTTTCTTTTATAGTAAGGAAGGCCCCTTGTCACGCATGCTGACTCTTCCTGGAGTTGCAATTCATGCATTCATTTTGCTTTCTGCTTCTGTTCACACTCGCTGGAACCCTAGTCAGGTGATCAAGGAGGTTTTCGGCCTCAGAGACGCTCTGAGAAGTTCATGAAGGGAAACGCCTTTGGTGTCTCGGTAGCCTGGCTAGCTGAATAAAGACGCTTCTAAATTTCAAGGCATCTGAGCGGCTGTCATCGATTTGAATACGCAGCGCAGCACGAGGGGCTCCCCTGGAATCCTCCCAAGGCTAAAGCAGCCCTGTTTGCCAGCCGGTCAGCTCTGACTCAAGGTGGGGTAGGGGGAGGGACCCTGGGGACCACAGAAGACAGTAGCGCCTGGTCCTGCTGGTGTGCCTGAGGCGGCCTTTGTGGCTCCAGCTTCTGGCATCTCCTGTGTGTCTCCCTCATGGTTGCTGCCCTCACCAGACAGGGGAGGCCTCTCTAGCTCACACAGCCCTGGTGATGACTTCCGAACCAGTCTACACTAAGGGGGAGCGTCTTCTTTTTTCTGTCAAGGGTTACGTAGGAAATACTTTCAGAGCTGCAGGCTCGACCCTCTCGGTCAACCACTGGACTCTTTCCTAGCAGCGCAAAAGCAGCCAGAGGCATGATATCACCAAGTGGGTGTTTGTGTGTCCCACGAAAACTTTACCTGCAAATGTGAACA
>PVJH01030932.1:0-24265 GCA_004026705.1 Nesogale talazaci
TCTCAGGTAAATGGTCTAGTGTTTATCTTCAGGCTTTCAAGACACTTGATATATCCTTTGATGGCTGGGCACCGTCAGCTTTCTTCACCACATTTGTTTGTGCACCCATTTTACTTCAGTGATCGTGTTGGGCCATTGAGCCTCGAGGAATGCCAGATTCATAGAACAAAGCATTCTTGCATTGAGGGAGCACCAGGGTGAGAGCCCAAGGTCCACCTGCTACTCTAATATTTGGCCTATAGATATGTTCTTAATTTTATTCCCAACTTATAATAGATAGTTGTATCTATGTACGGACATACCTATATTTAGACCCCTGTAAGTGGCCTTTGTCTTCTAGCTCTTTCCTCTATTTCCTTCATCTCCCTCCTGTCCCACCATCATGTTCCACCTTCATTGTCATTTCATTGTTTTCTCATATTCATTGTCCTTGCTTAATCCCGACCAGACCTCCCATACCCTCCTTTCCATCGATTCCTAACCACTTATTGCTCACCCAACCCGTCCATGTGTTTATCCTCCCCCCCTTCTCCTCTCCTCTCTCGTGCCCCCAGGAATCATTTGCCCAGTCCTTTCTGTGGCGCAATGGGTCTCCAGAGGGATGTATTCCTCTGAGCATCATGTGTCGGCGTGGAGCTTGGATCAGCTCTCTTCTTCTTGCTCCCTTCTTTTCTTTGTCCCTGTGGGTGTGGGATGCTTGTCCCTCCCCCACCCTGTTCTCTGCCACACCCACTACTAGAGATGGAGTCCATCTGACTCGGGTTGCGTCTGGCTCTATACCTCTCTTTTCTTGAATCCTTCTGTGTGTCCACATTGTCTTCATGGTTGGGTGTTTCGTGGTAGGAACTGCTCACCCACTCCGGTTTCTGTGGAGACAAGACCCATACTCCCTCCTTGGGTGGATTAGTGCCCCATTCCCTCAGTTATCCTATCACTTTTGAACTCCCTTTTTACTCTCCTCCCCCCCCTCCCCTCCCCCCACCCCTCCTCACCCTTCCCCCATTACTGTGTTGCGTCGAAAAATAGGCATGTTAAAGAGACAATTTAACATTGTGTTTGTCGATGCTTTCGACACGTCGAAATTGTCGAATTGCTGACAACACGTCAGGAATTGTTTTCTTGCTTGACGTGTGCTTTCTCATGATTCCTTAACAGAATCTCATGAAGCAAATACTATTACTAATGTTACAAGTTTATTATCTTTTTAGGATGGTGAACCACAGTAAAAGAATTCGCCCAACCTTATAATCTAAGAATTCTGATCCTAGGTTTGGTGCTGTTAAAGTGTGCATGCGTGTGTGTGTGTGTGTGTACATATTCTCTTGACCTCTGTCTTAATTAGTTTAAGGTGGCAATAGGAAACAGATGGCACGCTCAAATTATAATGATCCAGGAGGAGTCTAACAAAAGCATCCTTATAGAAGGTGTGGCTAGCAGCCAGGGAAACAAGACAACATGCAGCACCCAAGGCTGTTCCATCTGTGAAAAGGAAAGAAGGAAAAAAGTCATAACAGACATCTTACTTAGATTTTTATTATCCATAGAGCCAATAAATAACTGTAAAATAGTTTGACCCACAATGCAAATGTAACTGTCTGGTGTTTTTTTCTTCTCACACTAGCACTGTGTATTTGTCTGTTGGAGAATAAAGGGATGTTGGTGTTAAGGTGCCATCAAGCTGGTTCCGACTCAGAGCAACTGTGTGTAACAAAGCACCTCCGCCCTGTGCCATCTTCACAATTAGTGTCTTGATCAAGCCATCGTTGTGGTCCTGTGTCAGTTCATCTTGTCAAGGGCCTTCCTCTTTGTCACTGCACCTCAACTTTTCTAAGCATGAGGCCCTTCTCCAAGGACTGGTCTCTCTTCATAACATGTCCAAAGTTGCAAGAAGTCTTGCCATCCTGGCTTCTAAGATGCCTTCTGGCTGTATTTCTTTCAAGACAACTCTGTTCTTTTGGCAGTCCATGATACTTTGAATATTCCTCGTCAGCTCTATCTGCAAATGCATGGGTTCTTCTTTGGTCCTCCTTATTCAATATCCAACGTTCACATGTGTAGGAGGTGATTAAGAATACCAAGGCTTGGGTCAGGTGCACCTTAGTCTTCACCTGTTTCTTTGTTTGTTTGTTTCAATCTTTTAGGGGCATCACTGCCCTCTGATGGGAGTGGGAGGCCCAGCCATCCCTGTTTTTTAAACTTCAAAGAGGTCTTGTGCAGCAGATTCACTCAATGCAATGTGTTGTTTCATCTCTTGACTGCTACTTCCAATTCCCTCCTGGTCTGATGAAAAAGACCACCTCCTTCTTCGATTTCAATTTCAAAACTCACCACGAGCAAAGGGCCACATCTTCATGAGCTGCCTTTTAATGCTAACTTGATAACCATTAAATACCAGGTCAGCATGAAAATTTACATGCATTAAGGAAAACTCTGTAAGCATCGGTGTGATCTCTCATTCTCAGGGGTGCTTCTTTCCTTGCTGTCCTTCATGCAGGGAGATTGTGTTCCTCTTATTTGTAAATTCCTTATGAAGCCATGAAACATTAAAATATTAACTTATCGGGTAAAGATCATTCAAAGTTGTGTTTGTGTTTTGAGTTGTAGCTACCTTGCTTTGAGTCACTTGTATTTATAAGCAAAGAGAACTCTCTGCAGAATAACTGCTCAGAATAAATCTTGTATTTTCACTTCCTTTTGTTTTGCATATGTTTTATTCATTCCTGATCTAAAAGATGAGAAAGCCCTGGTGGCAGAGTGGGTTATGAATTGGGCTGCTAGCCACAACATCAGTAGTTTGAAACCACGAGCTTCTCTACAGTAGAAAGACAAAGCTTTCTACTCCTGTAAAGAATCTCAGAAACCCACAAGGACAGTTCTGCTCTGTCCCGTAGGGCCACTCTGAGTCAGAAAAGACTTGATGGAAATGAGTGAGTCTTTGAGAGGGGAGATCTGGCGATGTAGCGAATTATAGGTTGGGATGGAAAGAGTAAGGTTAGCAGTTTGAAGCCACCAGTCATGCCCAGGAGAAAGAGGAGGCTATTTGCTCCAGCTGAGACTGATCGCTTCAGAAACTCACAGAAATTGTTATGAATTAGAATTGATTTGGTGGCAGTGAGTTTTGTGTGTGTGAATGTGCTACTAAAGAGACTCCCTGGTAATATAGAGGGTTAAGCATCGGGCTATCTGAACAGTCCTTAGTTCAAATTCACAAGGCAATTTTCTCGGAGAAAGATGTCTGTTTCTCTAAAGATTTGCATCAAGTCTTGAGGACAATAGCTCCGCTCGGAGCAGCCAATCCACAGAGAAGACCAGTAACTGGCCCCACTATTAGACAAGACATCACAGCCACAAAGGCGACAGCCCTGGAGACACAATTGTGCCAGATCTGACCCCACCACACCGAGGCAAAGACACTAAGTGTGTGCAACAGAACAGCAAGGGGAGCATAGCAAGGACGTTCTGAAGGAGTACCAAAAATAGACTTTGGGACCAGGGTGTGGCATCCCTCAGACCATCACCATCAGGCTCAACTGGAAAACACTCCTAAAGGCCAACAAACAGTCGAACTATTTATGGGCTTTTCTTTTCTTCTTTTTGTTGTTGTTTTGTTTTGTTGCTTTGTTTTGCTCTATCTTGTTTTGTGCGTCATTATTTCCCCAGATATAGCTAGATAAGATAGACTGGATAAACAATCTGAAGAGGAAGCAATGGTGGGGGCGGGAGACATGGGAGAGAGGGAGGCAAGGAAAGAAAGCGATGCTAAACTTGGGGACAAGGGAACAACAAGTGATCCAAAATCAGTGGTGAGGAGGGTGTAGGAGGCCTGGTAGGGCTTGATCAAGGGTAATGTAACCAAGAGGAATTACTGACACAGGAATGAAGACTGAGCATGATAGTGGGACAAGAGGAAAGAAAATGGAAATAGAGGACAGAACTAGGAGGCAAAGGGCATTTAGAAAGGCCTAAATAAAGGCATGCACATATGTAATATGTTTATATATGAGAATGGGGAAATAGATCTAGGTGCACATATTTATAGGTTTAGTATTAAGATAGCAGATAGATATTAGGCCTCCACCCAAGTACTCCCTCAATGCAAGAACACTTTATTCTATTAAACTGGCATCCCATGATGCTCACCTTCCTGACAGGATGGCAGAAGACAAAGAGGGTGCAAAAACAAATGTGATGAAGAAAGCTGATGGAGCCCAGCTTTCAAAAGATATAGAGAGTAGAGCTTAAAGACTTGATGATAAACAAGCAGCCAACTAGCTCAGAAGCAACAAAGGCCACGTGGAAGAAGCACACCACCCTGTGTGATCATGAGATGTCAAAGAGGTCAGGTATCAGGCATTAAAAAACAAAACATCAAATCATTGTGAGTGAGGGGAAATGCATATTGATGACATAAGATCCATCTGTAGGCAACTGGACATCCCCTTACAGAAGGGGCAGGGGATGAGCCAATCAGGGTGCAATGTAGCAATGATGAACCATACAACTTTCTTCTAGTTTCTAAATGCTTTCTCTCCTTCCCCCAATATCATGATCCCAATTCTACCTTACAGTTCTGGCTAGACCAGGCAATATACACTGGTAAGATAGGAACTGGAAACATGGGGAATCTATGACAGATGATCCCTTCAGGATCAGTGTTGAGAGTGGGATATTGGGAGAGTGGAGAGAAAGAGAGGTAGAAAGGGGAAACCAATGATAAGAATCTACATATAGCCTCCATCCTGGCAGATAGACAACAGAAAAGTGGGTGAAAGGAGACGTTGGATAGTGTAAGATGTGACAAAATAATAATAATTTATAAATTGTCAAGGGTTCATAAGAAAGGGGGGAGTGGGGAGGGAGGTCAAAAATGAGAAGCCAACACCATGGGCTCAAGTAGAAAGCAAATGTTTTGAGAATGATGATGGCAATAAATGTACAAATGTGCTTGACACAATGGATGGATTGTAATGAGTTGTACAAGCCCCCCCAAAATATGTAAATACTGACACAATGTATGTATGTATGTATATATTGTGATTATAACTGTATGAACCTCCAATAAAATGTCTTTAAAAATAAAAGAAAATGATGGCAGCAAATGTACAAATGTACTTGACACAAAAGATGGATGGATGGATTCTGATAAGTCATAGAAACCCCCAATAAAATGATTTTTTAAAAAAGGATTTGCAGTCCCAGAAACTCAAAGAAAGAGTTCTATTCTGTCCTTTGGGGGTACCATTAATGGGAATTGGCTTGGCAGCATGGCATTTACTCTAGATGGACTCACAGAGAGGGACAGAAATTAAACTCAAATCTAGTGAAAAGTAACAAAATCCAAATATTATGAAAGGAAAGATGTCCGCTTAAATGGTGATTGCCCTATTTGGGGAAGGCTAGGGAGGAGAGTGGGAGACCAAATCTACCTGTAGTGGACCTATTCAGATCCCCTCTGGCTGTAGTTGAAGGACCTGAAGAATCTGTCAGACAGAGATGACTATCAACTATAGTATAATATAATACTGGTCAGTTGACCTCCCTCTTGATCCATCCTGAATTTGCTCTATGTTTAAATATTTCTCACTTGTTCCATGACAGAAATTTTCTTTCTGGTTTATTTTAATTATTTCCAGTGGTCTTTCCTTCCTTCTTTCCTTTTTTTCTGATTTGTTTTGTTTATTGTTTCTACTATGTTTCCCCATTTATGAAGCACAGACAGAGCGATGCTTAAAGACAATAACTGAAGTGATAGCTTATCAGGGATGATGAAAGATTCTGAGGGAATTTGGGGAGCAAATAATGGATATAGGAGGGGGAGGGTGTACTAAAACTGATTGTAACGATATATATACAATTCTTTGAAAAAGTGATGTAACTTTGGAAGTACCTCTATGGTATGTGAAATTTTTAATAAATAAAACTATTGGGGAAAGATCAAATCTGGAAGGAATACGTCCTTGAAGAAGCCTTTCTCTCTCTCTCTCTTACTCCCTTCCATTCTTTTACTTCAATCTTCTCATTCATCTAGTCATATAGTATCTATAACGCTGATGGAGACAGGAAGGCAGCAGGTAACAGCAGAAGACACTGTTACTCACACCACTAACTGTTTCCATGAAGTTTGGTCACGGGACTCTTTAACCACCCCCCCACCCCCAAGTGGAGAGAGGAGGAAGCACAAGGGGATTTGCACAAAGATGATGGCTTACCTGGGAACTATGTCAGGACCTAGTCTGGGATATCTCAGGACTAAGAGATGTCTGGGACAGCTGGTGAATGAGAGAAGGGTTGGCCAACAGCTTTGTCCGAAGGGTGGAGGACAGTGGTCACTGCCTTGGCTTCACCCAGCACAACCCTAGTCTGTTCAGGCCAAGAATGGCTGATACTTTCTGTGAGTCAAGAGCCAGTTCATGTCTGGGCATCTGGACCCTGCCCAACAAGGTCCCCTGGGTGAGCGGTCAAGTCTGTAGCGGCTCGAGGTAGACTGCTGGATTTCTAGGGGCTATACAGGCAGCACGCCACCACCAGAAGAATCCCCTACCAAGCCAAGGGGGCACACATTAGAATAGTCTCAAGATTCTGAGTTACCAAGGGGAAAGAGTTCCTATTAGATGTCTGCTGGGGCTCAACATGTAAAGCCAGGAAGTAACAACTGCCACTCCCTCATACCGCCTGTGTCCAGACAGGCCAAAGCAAGACCTGACAAACTGGGGGAGTGAGAAACCTGGTCCTCTGCAAGAGTTCCAAATGGAGAAGGCGGGGGAAAGACATAACTTAAAACCAAGGTTAGAGGTTTGTTTATTACACAGGATTGGGCATGCAAAGCATCACATGAGAACAGTGTGTTAGTCCGGATAAACTAAAGAAACAAATTCATAGGCATGCATATGCATAGAAGGGAAAGGTTTATATACAAGGGGACTGGAACATTGAGAAAGCATGCCAACCCAGTCCCGTCCAAGGTCATAAGTCGAATATTAGCCCATATGTCCGGTAGCAGTCTATAAAGTCTCCTTCTCCTTCTGACTCATGAAGCATGTGCAATGACACAGGACAATCACAGACCAGTGGGTGCAGAGTCTTGTGTATCCAGAGGCAGTAGAAGCATCCCAGCACTGGCAGAGGTCTCTCTGTGGCTTTTCCAGCTTCAGAGGTCTGGTTCCATCAGGGTAAGACCATGTGGCTCCTCCTCCAGCTCCTCCAGTTCCCAGGACTCAGAGTCTATGCTGCCCTCTTGTCTTGATGGCAGAGCGTCTCCAAGGAACCTCCACAGCAGAGACACCGTGAGATTTCCCAGAATTCTCAGAGAAAGCCATGTCCACACAGAGGTCTCATTAGCTATCTACAGACTGACAGGCTAGATTCCACCCCTACACTACCAATCATGAAATTGACACCAAAGAACATGATCACCACAAATGGCTTACAAAATTAGTCTAACAACAGTGATTTTGCCTATATTTCCGGGTTGGATTTTCTACATCCTCCTTCTTCTGTTTGGTCCTAGAGTAAAGTGACCAGATTTTAAGTGGGACACCATTGACCAGGATAGGGATGAAGGGTTTTCTTGATTAAAAGTTTGGTCTATATGGAGTAACAAAATTTTCATAGAACGCAAAAAAAGTATTGTAATATATTTATTTTAATTTTAAAACACCGCAGAATGTTGTTAATTTGTTAAAAAGCGAGACATCTGGTCTCCTTAGAGGTGCAACAGCCATAGAAAGCACAGGAGCTAAGAATTGAGAGGCCAGATCACCAGGTGTGGAAGAGTCACCCTGTGAGTAGGGCCCAAAACATGGGCAACAGAGATGACATTGCTTTTGTGATCATTCCTCAGGAGTGTGCAGGTCTGTGTGTGCATGTGCATGTGTGCACAAGTGCATTAAGTGTGTGTGCAGATGAATTACAACACATAGCCTTCTCTTGACCATAGGTTCCCAAACTTGTTTGACCTAACACACTCTTCTCAGAAAAAAAGTTCTCCGCCCCTCCTTGGCAATGAAAACCCTTTGTATTGGATGAAGGGCGGGGGTCTACTACTGCAGCCATCCCCTCCCTGAATCACCCACTGTGGGAAATACCGCTCTAAGAGTAAGCCTGAAATGAATTTTTTCCTTTTTTTAAATACATTTTAATCTAATTTATACATTTTCTACTGTGGCAGTCATGTGCTTATGTTAATTTTATGATTGAAATGTAGGGGTGGAGTCTAGCCTGTTAATCTGGAGATAGCCATTGAGTAGCCAATGAGGCCTCTATGTGGGCATGGCTTTCTCCTGAGAAATCTCGCGATATTTCCCTCATGAAGATGAGAAGATATCTTCGCCAGTCATTGGGAGTTAGTCTCAGAGATGATTAATCATGGAAAGACAAGATGCAGCCCCCGAGAATTGGAGGAGCCGGCAGAGAGACCACACGACTTTGCCATGATGGAGCCAGACCTCTGAAGCTGGAGCGGCATGCTGTTGATGGACCCTGAGCCCTGGAAGCGAGGAGGCATGGGGAGACCCCTGCCAGCGCCGGGATTCTGCACCCACTGACCTGTGACTTCATGAGTTGGAAGGAGACTTTATAGATTGATTTCGGGCATATGGGTTAATATCGGACTCATGACTTTGAACTGGACTGGGCTGGGGATGCCTTCTTGGTGTCACATTCCTTTTGTATATAAGCCCTTTTCCTTATACCTATATGTGTGTCCTGGAATTTGTTCCTCTCGTCTACCCGGACTGACACATCTACAAAGGAGCCTACTACTTTTAGAATCAGGTAAACATCAGCAGATTATTTTAGAAGCGAGAGTCACCCTTGGAAAAATTCTTGAAACCATGTAAGACAGTACTTCCCCTAGAAATGAACATGCCCAGTGCTGCCGAAAAGCAGGGACCATCTGCACAGGAACTCAGGGTGGAATCTGCTCCATCCCTGGGGAGGAGGCAGGAAGTGAGGATTAGCTCTTTTGTTGTTTCTCTTGTAAACATGCTTCCGTCATTTCCTTTTCCCCTTCTCCGCACCCCCCCACCCCTGCATTTTTTAGTATCCTATAGTCACAAGCTCAGTAGCACAGGGTCCCTTCCCAATAGTAGCTCCACAGAACTTGCCCCCATTCTTCAAGCAGATTTCCAGTGAGAACGTAGAGATAGCACCCCAGTGTCTTAGGAAGTGGACTTCTAAGGGGAGTCGTAAGATGAACATTTGCTTAGCAGAGTTAAGTGCAGATAATGAAACACTGGAATCTCTTTGTCTTTGGAACGCCCTTCAGTGGGACTGGTCTACAAGTGAATGACCTGATTACTAGACCTTCAAAAAAGATTTTTGAGAAAAGGAGTGCTTGATTTCTTAGAAGAGAGAGCAGCACTTGAGCAAAACCGTGTCAAGTCAAACTCACTCACTTCCCTTTGAGAAGGAAAGCACTGTAGGGCCAGGATGCCCCGAACTCAGCAAAGCCTTTGGTGAGGTTTCTTAGTATTCAGAGTGATGAAAGAGCAAAATCAGGGACTTCCTGGCTGGCTGGAGCACCTTACTGGGTGGCACCTGGGCACCTGGGTGGCTCCCTCCAGCGGCTACCTTCAGCTTGCATGCACCCATATGGCTTTTGATCTACTCAACAAATGTTTGACCAGAGAGTAGTGTGAGAGATGCTTTTGAAGTACGTATGCTTCATAAAGATTGGAGTTGAGAAGACTGCATGGCCTGCAGAAGATTCAGAAGACATTGATAAATAGAGCTGCAGGTCAAAATCAAGAAGGTGACATCTGACAGTGAGTTAATTTTCTAAGAGCTGCTTTTGATTCCAAGGAGTTAACTGCAAGGTGATAATCTGAGAATGACAGTAACAATATTTTGCATTAGAGTTTTGTTTGTTTTGTTTTACTCCCAGGGCCTGTTGTGCCCCCTAGGAAGGGACAGGCCACAAGAAGGCCTGCTGAGGTCCTGAGAGGATCCTTTCTCTCTCTCCTTTTTAGGATGCATTAGCGTGTTATAAGTTACAAACAGTCTGGGTGGCCTAGCAGAATTTTAATTCATTCACAGAAAAAATACTTCAGTGTTACTTTTGTTGACTACAAGCTTACAATGAAATCCGCAGAGTGACGAAGAAAGATGAAAGCTGAACAGTGAGTGCACGAACAGAAGGACAAGGCAGAGACGTTGTCCTTTGAGCTCTCCTGCGGCATGTTGATAAATTGAGTGTATTATGAAATAGACAGTTGAAGGATGAGGAATGAAGCATACGCTGTGTAGGAAGGGAAGACAGGGAGCTTCATAAGTAATCTTTTCAAATATTTGAGCAGCTGTGGTAGTAGATGATCTTAATATCCATTCTATGAAAATCAAAATGAAGTCATTTCACCAATGTCTGGAAGTTACAGGAATAAGGATTTTTCTGGTGGATTATATAAGAATAGATCTCAAATTTTCAGTATTTTGAAAACAAAATTAGAATCCTTAGAATTGCTGTGTGTGGGAGGCTGAATGAATAATTTCTCTTATAAGGATCAGAAAAACCTAGTTTCTATGAGGTAGAGGGTAGAGATATCCCAAATACCCAAATTTTCCAAACCAATATCTCATTTCTAACATCAATTCCCCCCACCCTTTCTCCCTTCAGTACTCTCCTTCCCATCTTTGGGTTTTGTAATTCACAGAAGCCTCTCACAGAAATCATAAGCTGTCAAGGAAATGGTTCATACGTGGGAGCTGGAAGTCCCTAACCCATGGACCAGATGTCAGACTGGAGGTTGCTCCTGATTCATGTGGTTGCAGGTATGGATGAGCCCAAATTGACAGGTTGCACAATCAGCTACTGGTTCACAAGGCTGCAGAAATCTGTGAGTCACAACAGAGAGTAGGCTGCTAGTTCAACAACTGGAGGTCAGGTGATGACAAGAACCAGAGCAAGAGAGGGGATGTTGTCACAACATTCATATATATTGGATACAGACCATTCATTGATCTATTCATTTGATATAGACATAGCCTCAAGGCAACCCTTGCTTCCCCAAAGTGGTTCAAGGGTGTGACTTAAATAATGATACCCACTAGGGTAAGGGTTTTGACATCGGTCACACTTCACTCTAATCTTGCCACAATAGCATAAGGACAACCCATACCCTAATAGGACCACAATGACAATCAGCGAGGTTAGGATTTATTTACCTCACACAATGGAGAATCATCTTTTCAGATGGCAAAATGGAAGACAATTACATCAGATCCCCAAATGGAGGAGGATGACATCATCACGTAACTTCCCAACTACTGGAATTCGTAGCCCTACCAAAGTGACAAAGCTTTAGCATCTCAGGTTCCATACACCTTATTTACATGAGCAGGAACCTGCTTGATCTCCTGAGTGGGCCACAAGCTCCTAATTTGCATCGTCTCCTCTCAATCGTGGGAGCCACAAAGACTACAGCTAAAAGGGGGCACCTTAAATAATGCTGTGGTAACTTGGTTAACAATGTAAGAGACACTTTGGCCCTGTCTACAGCAGTTTCTATAAAATTAATCACTTAAAGCGCTCCTATCTATTTCTCTATACCTCCCAGCAAATGATTGGGTGGAGCCATGCAAATAAGATGTAGATGACTCTAACTCCAGGATCAGTCAGTTTTGGCATTCCTGTGGTGAGGAAGCAGCCATCGCAGAAGCAGGAACCAAAAGAATCCTCAGATCCATCAAGGAAGAAGAGCTGCCAATGGAGGATCTCGGGGACCCTGACAAGAGTGGCGAGGGTATCTGAGGACATGCCATGCTAAGACCAGAGACCCGAGAACAGAGCAGTCATCACACTGAGATCCATGTGGACGGGCAGACAGGCCGCTTAGTGAAGTAAGGTCAGGGTATTGAATGACTGAGTGGCTGAGAAGCAGGAAGAGACTTGGATGCTGACCCAGGAGAGGTGTTGCTGTGGACCTCAAACTGTGCTCTTAATGTTTTCTGATCAAGGTTTGTGGTAATCTGTAAACTTCACATATAGACTCCCCATTTATCATTATGGGTGCTGTCTGTGAGTTCTGTGTGGCCACTGCAAGCCACAGAGAAGTCAGAGTACTGAGGGAGGAGCGGTTGGTGTCAGAATAGAGTACAGCAGATTGGAGGCATAGCTGATTTCTGCCCTGTGAAAATGGCCTGTGGGCTAGTGTGGGATTGGATTAGCCTTTTACCTACTAGAACTAGACGAGGTCACTTGTAGGCCCCAAGCCATTTTCTCCTTGAAAGTTGACTTTTCTACCCAAATAAAAAATTCTTCAAAGCATTTTCTTTCTACTTGAGCCCTTGAAATCACCTTCTCATTTGCCCCTCCCTAAGGAACTCTGGATAAATTATAAATTATTATTTTTACATCTTACACCATCCACTGTCTTCCTATACCCACTTCTTTGTTGTTCGTCCTGTAGGAGGAATATATGTCAATCCTTGTGATCTATTCCACCCGCCCCCACACACACACCTTCCCCTTCTCCTCCTGGTATCTCTATTTTCATTATTGGTCCTGAGGGTAAAAATTCTTAAATGGAGAATAAGAGTCATGTACAAGAGTGTTCACAATAGTAGAATTTGAAAACAACTCAAAAGCTTACAAATGGGGTGACTGGATGAATAAACTGGCATATTTCACAAATGTCAAATGAGTTTAGATGAATCTTCACATTAAAATGAGGTCTAAAAAGTTCAAAAGAATACAAACAACACAAGGCCTCCCTGCACCCACCTTTTTTTTTTTTCAAAGAAAGATAAACCATAAAACACAGTTTGGGTAATCCATATAAAAATCTATTCTTAAGAAGCAAACAAGATATGATGAACAGGATGATGGTTTCCACTAATGGGAAGAGCAGGGAGGTGCAGGTGGGAGGGACCGGCGATATGGTTTGTTGGTGGTGGGCTCAGATGGCTCTCACATGAAGAACTAAACAAGCAAATGGGATCAGGCCATGTGTGAAGCAGTAGCCAGTGTGTGTGTGTGTGTGTGTGTGTGTGTGTGTGTGTGTGTGATGCACTCACTAATCAGCGTCTGCCACCTGAGCGACATGGAAAGAAGGGAAGGGGGGGGGCAAGATGGAGGAAGCGCATCTTTGTGGCTGCTGGCTGCTTTGTGGCACGGCGAGCAAGCTCCTTGACACCCAGATCCTCCCAGCCAAAACCAGATGGCTGCCCCAAGGTGGCTGCCTAAGCCGTCCACTGTGCAGGTTGGGAACTTCACCAAGCCCCTGAGGAAGAAGTTAGCAGGCTGGGAAACCAGCCTGAGCATTGCTGGCCAAGCCACAAACCCTGACACCAGGCTGCCCTAGCCCCGAGGAAGGTGCGACTGACATGTGGTTCCTCTATGCAGCTTTCTTTCTGGGGCTGCTCCATCGGGAGAGGGCCCTTCGTTCCATTTGGAAGCTCCCTGCCAGGTGCTTTAGAAGAGCTCTTGCCTTGGGTGGAGAGCTGGACCAGGTGGCCTCTAAGCTGTCTGAACACAAGGACTCTTTGGGGGTGGGGTGGTAATAAATGAGCAGAAACAGCTCAGAACTACCCATGCCACACACTGTCCTTGAGCTGGTTCTGACTCATCGTGACTCCACACAGGGTTTCTGAGGTTGTAAATCTTTTTGAGAGCAGACAAACATTATCTTTTTTTTTTTTTCTCGAGGAGCAGCTGGTATATTTCAATTACCAACCTTGTGGTTAGCAGTGCAATATTTGCCTATTTGCCTGATGATGCCACCAGGGATCTTTATTTTTTTAAATCCTTTTATTGGGGGCTCATACAACTCTTATCACGATCAATACATACAGCAATTGTATGCAGACCACATTTGCACATTTGTTGCCATCATCATTCTCAAAACATCCTCCTTCTACTTAGTCAACCAGTATCAGCTCTCCATATTTTCTCTCCTTCCGCCTCCCACCCCCATGAACCCTTACTAATTTACAGGTTATCATTATTTTGTCATATCATCCACTGTCCGATGTGTTCCTTCACCCACTTCCCTGTTGTCCATACCCCAGGGAGGAGGTTATATGTAGATTCTTGTAATTGATTCCTTCTTTCTACTCCACCTTCCCTCCACCCTCGTGGTATCACCACTCTCACCTCTGGTAAGAAGGGATCACCTGTCCTGAATTCCCCATGTTTCTGGCTCCAGTGTACATCCCCTGGTCTAGGCTGGATTTGTAAGGTAGAATGGAGATCATGATAGTGGGTGGGAGAAAGCATTTAAGAACTAGAGGAAAGTTGCATATTTCATTGTTGCTACACTGTACCTTGACTGGCTTGTCTCCTCCCTACAACCTCTGTCACTTCACCTCTGATGGACTTTGACTCCTCAATCTCTACTCCCCCTCATTTATCATGGTATAATTGTTAGTTCTTTGATGCCTGTTACCTTTGACATCCCGTGGTCACACACAGGCTGGTGTGCTTCATCCATGTGGGCTTTGTTGCTTCTGAGCTAGATGGCCAATTGTTTACTTTCAAGTCTTTAAGACTCCAGATGCTACAACTTTTGATGGCCGGGTGCCATCAGCTTTCTTCACCACTTTTGCTTATGCACACATTTGTCTACAGTGATTGTGTCAGGAAGGTGAGCATCATGGAATGTCAATTTAATAGAATAAAGTGTTCTGCTGTCTTAATATTAACCCTATAAGTATATGCAGAAGATCTATTTCCCCATCATCATATATAAATATATTTACCTATGAACATGCCCCCCCCAGCCATCAGTCCCTTTGTTTTCTCCTGCTGACTGTTCATCCAGCCTATCTTATCTAGATAGACCTACAAAGATAACAACATGTACAAAGAAAAAACAAGGCAATCTAAGATGAAGTGACTGAAGAAAATAAATCAATGATAACATGAACATGCCTGTATTTAGACCTCTATAAATGCCCTTTACTCCCCAGTTCTTTCCTCTATTTCCTTTTACTTTCCTCTTGTCCCACTATCATGCCCAGCCTCCATTTGGGTTTCAGTATTTTCTCTCTGTTACATTACTCTTGATCAAACTGTATCAGGCATCTCACACCTACCTTGTCACTGATTTTGAATCACTTGTTGTTCCCTTATTCCTGGGTTGGTAAACACCACCTCCTTTCCCCCTGCTTTCCATCTCCCATGCCGTGCCCTCCCCCCAGCCATTATTCCCATTGTTTTCTCCTCCAGACTGTTCATCCAGCCTATCTTATCTAGATAAACCTAGAAAGATAACAATATGTACAAAGAAAAAAACAAGGCAGCCTAAGATGAAGTGACTGAGGAAAATAAAGTGATGATAACAACAAAAAACCCCTAGTGTCCAAAAAACATCTAGAAAATAAGTTAAAAAAATAATAGCAAAATAAAAACCTGTAAATAGTTTAAGGTCTGTTTGTTTACCTCCAGGAGTGTCCCCCAATTGAGTTGGATGGGGTGCCACACCCTGGCCCCAAAGTATATCTTTGGCACTCCCTCGGGAACACCATGCTCTGGTGTACACGCTTAGTGTTTTGCCATGCCAACAGGGAACCTTGAACCATATATTAGGAATTGGGAGTTCCAGCACAAGCATTGAAACTAACTGTGGAACTTTCAACCTTAAATCTTCTAGATCTGTTTTCGTGACCAGATAACAAGCTAATACTGCCTCTCTGAGCTCCATGACCATAACATGTGACAAAGTTTTAATGACGCTAGCCATTCTCTTTTCATCTTCATGTCCTTCCAAACGGCTTCTCCTGCCCAGCTACCCTCCCTGTAGCTGGCCAGGGGTCCCCTTAGATCTGTATTAGGCAGAGGAAAGTCAGGGACAGAGGAAACACCAAGGTAGGAATTCAACCGCTTTTATGGGAGATGACAAAGCTAGAGGAGGAAGCTAGAAGCTAGCATGTAGGGGGGAATGAAGCAAATTAACAGAAACAGCAAAGATCCAGTGGTTAAATGATCCATCAGAAGGAGATTGGATAAGCTAGTGTCTTGAAATCTAGTCCTTTGCTGTCTGAAAGGGGGGCTATCAGCCCAGATAGTTACTGAGCACTTGGAATATGACTTGTTGTGGTTACAATGTTGGGCTGCTAACCTTGGGGTCAGCAGTTCAAATCCAGTAGCCACTCCATGGGGGAAAGGTGAGATTTTCTAATCCTGGAGAGATTTACATTCTAGGAAGCCCACAGCTGCAGTCTGTTATAAAGGGTTACGAAGACTCAGAATTGGCACGCTGGCAGTGGGAACCTGGGAGGACATTGTAAAACTATCTTAATGGTTCCTTTTATATGGATTTCATGTTGGAAAAAAATCATCGTTTGGATACTTCAGATGAAGTGAAACTACATTGAAACTATTTTCACTTTTTAAAATGCTTTTTAAACCAAGGCTACTAAAATACTTAAATTTATACTGATGGCACCTGTAACATTTCTGTTGGACCATGCTGGACTAGGTGCTATGAGGCCCAGTCAAACTCCATGCAATAAGGGTAGATAAACCATATCCCCTTTCCTTTAAAACTTCTCCTTTTAAACAGATGTGCCTTATAGAAAATGTTGGGTGCTATGTATTTTTTCTTGTTGCTTTTTGCAAACTCAAAATAGGAATTTGCATTTGCAAAATGCCATAAACTAATACCTCATGCCTTCAACCCCCTACTCAAACACACCCTGTTTCAGTCTCATAAAATTTCTGTTGTGGTTATTTATAATTTGGTAGCATTTCTCCCTAGAAATATATAGAGTAATAATGGCACTTGCAATAAAGTGCCTTAATAAACTCACATTTAAAAAATAAATCTCCTTCTTAACTTGCTTTGAGTGGGTGTTTGTTCCTCAAAGCTAGATGAAATGTGCCTTGCCAGTAAACAGATGACTGAAGAGATTATTATTTTAAATTTAGCAACTCCCTTGATTTATCCACTCTTTCTCGTAATAAATCCCATTGACTCTGTCTTCCAAGAAGAAATGGAACTTGCTGCCTTCTCTCTACCTCCACCGTCACCACTTGGCCCAAGTTGCCTTCTCTTCCTGCTCTTGCAGGTTCTTCTCTTTTCCCTTGAGAGACCTCCCCCCCACCCCCCTCCCCGATCTCTGCTCTCTGGTTGCCTTTCTTAAGACACTATAGCCTCCTTGCTGCCCAGCCTGGATCCTTCTTTTCTTAGATGCCCACAGGCTCACTACCATTCTCTGGGAGGGCCTGGACTCAGCCAGTGCTTCTTAGTCAGGTCTTCTCTGGCTGCCATCTCCAATAGTGCAACTCTTGCCCGGCGCCCCGGAGCTTTATTCTCCCTTCTGCACTGTTTTCTTCCCCACCCTGGACCACCACCTCATATACTACATCATGTTTATCTGTCTCTCCCTAATGGGAATCTAGGATCTTATCAGTCTTGGTTACTCTTGTGTCCTCAGAACTCTACAAAATGCTTGCCACACACATAGCAAATGTACAATAAAGATTTGTGGAAGTCATGGCGAGACTAGGCATGCTCGGACACTTGCGGTGTCTTGCGATGTCTTCTATAAAGTTGGTGGATAGAGTCATCTCCCTTGAGGGGAAATCTTTCACATCGGGTGAGTCCTCTCCATGCACTGAAATGAAGCATTGGTTTTCATATCACAAGATGGCTCTTGTTGGGACTTCTGCTGGGATATTTTTAGGGAGAGAATAATGGTGAGGAAACATGTCGCCTGGCAGTGTTTGGAATTGCCACAGTTCAGTTCACCTTGCCTGGCTCCTCACCATGAAATGTGAGCCAAGAGAGACTTTATGAGAGAGATGAACCTTGTTTAACACCTTGCTAACTTTCTAGAATGAGGTCATTTATGTGTATTGAGAACTCATTAGATCCAAATGGATCTTGAAATGTCCTCGATTTGCTAATGTATTTTCACTACAATTTCTTCATAACCTACCTTTCCAAAGGTTGCTGGGTTGACTTGGTTCTGAGCATTTTGGCCACAGGTTTCCACGTAAATCTCATACATGAGGCAGCGAGGTACACTGTATCCTTCACAAAGGCAGAAGTTATCCACCAACCTGAGGGAAATGAGGACCAAAGAGAGGAAACTGGCATCTGGTTTACTGAAGCAGGACCTCTGGAGAGGAATTAAGAATCAGACACAAGTGTGAGATCAGTTAAATGAAATATGCCTAATTAATTGAATGGAAACCAAAGGTTCACCAGCCCATACCAATAACTCTTCTGTTCCCAACTCATGGTTATGTGTGTTGATTATGAACTCTTGTATATCAACAAGATGGGTTGGGTTGTATTGCTGTTATTTTTTTAGTTACCATTACCAATAATATTTCTGAGGAGAAGTGTGTGTGTCAAAAAGGATATATTATTGGGCTCAGAGGTCACCATTTCATTTATCATGTAAAGGGTCCTAACCAAGAGCTAAAATTATAGATAACTGTGTACCTGCGAAGACACACTATCTTCCCAGTTACCTCATCATTTTCACAAACCCTATACAGAGTCCTTCAGTGTCATGGGTTACTCTGGCATTCCATGTGACGTCCGAATCCCTGTTAGCCTTTAAGGGCAATGGAGATAACAGGTGCTGCGCTATTCCTGTGCTACCTGGGCAGTAAAAATCATATAAAACACAAACCAGACACAAACGGACAAAAAACTCAACAACAATGACTAGACACACCTGAGAAAAGCCTCAACTGAAAAGCAAGCAGAAAATATGAAAAACTGAAATAACTTTAATATGAGTCAAAAGAGAAGTCAGTATCATATTTTAACCTAACTTCATCTGTCACAATCGACTTTACAATGCTTTTTGTCTGATATCAAGGTCTTTTGTTATTTATAGTCCCTGGATCACACTGGCTGGTGTGCCCCTTTCCTGTGGACATGGTTAACGCCTCACTTAGATGAATGCTTGTTTTAATACAAGAATGGCTCATTCTCAGAAGTACATTACAGGCTTTTCTTTTCAAATGCCTCTGAATAAATTCAATCTTCCAAATCGTCTCCTAGTAGCCAAGCATGTTAACCATCTGCATCTACACCTCACCAGAAACTCCCTTTTAGTGACACATGGCTATAAAGCATGTTCCAGTTTGCAGTGGATGGGTCACTAAATTCTTTGCATAACTGCATATTATCAGTGTTTTCCATGCCTGGCTGTCAGACAAGGTGGAGTGCCAAGCTTTTGAGAGCATGCTTGATGTCGTCTTCACTTGGGGTGATGAATAACACTGATGATCACCAATTCAGAATGTGTACGTAGTCAAGCGGTTCCCATGTTTCCTAAAAACTCCTTTTCATCATGAGGAGAAATGTCATCAATTCCCACATAGGAGGGCTTACAGTACCCTTCGATTCAGCTGGATTAAAAGCTACTATGAAGTCTGTCCCTTCCCAAATAAATTGGCATTTTATTCATTACAGTGGAACATACAGAGATTTGAAATGTTAGTAGCTTTCTATGCAGGCGACCGTCAGTCAGCTTACAGCCAGCGCTTGGCATGCACCTGGAGTTGAAGACCCTTGGGGTTTCCTCTAGATGAGCCTCGGTGGCGTAGTGGTTACACTGGGGGCTACTAACCAGAACGTCAGCAGTTCAAGCCACCAGAGGCTTTCTCTGATAGAGTTAGAGACGCACAGGGGCAGTTCTATCCTGACTCTTGGGTCACTGTGAGCTGGAATCGACTTGATTGCAGTGAGCCAGGCTTCATTTAAGGAGCGCTGGTGAGGGCGTGGGTTATCGGTTGGGTTACTGATCACATGTGTCAAAATCAACTGGCTGACTGTGTGCCAGGGGAGTTTTTCCTCTAGAGGCCCACAGCTGGCACAAACTGTTCGACCTTGGCTACTAACCCAAAGTTTGGTGGTTTGAACCAACCCAGGGTGTCCCTGAAGAAAGTTCTGGTAACTGTCTTCTCTAAAGATTCCATCTGAGAAACCCCCATGCAGTAATTTGTCTGTGTAACACTCGGAGTCACCATGAGTCAGAATTGACTTGATGGTCATGGGTTTTGGCGTTCTGAAGTTTGAAGCCAGAGGTCCCTTCCAGTCAGACTGGCCAGGTCTGTACAGCCCCAGTGGGGAAGTCAGCTCAACGTCCTTCATCATCCCTTTGTACTCCCGGGATGGCCGAGCGTCTCTCCCTTAGTCTGCAGCCCAGGAAACAGAACCCTTTTATGACTATGCAGATGTCCCTGTCTTCCCCGAGACTGGCCCACTTACTGTGGGACCTTTCTTCTTCCTCACAGAATTTGTCATGTGCCGATGACAGTGGCACTCATGTCTGTACGACACATTGGGCTCCTAACAAGTGGAACAATTGGAAGTCATACTGAGAAAGGAGCGTTTCTTCCACAAGACAACAATCGGCCCCTCTCCAGTCCTTCCCAGGCAAGATGTCTTGCTCAGCTGTCTCTCTGTGTCTGCAGTTAGCCTGTAGTCTCGGCTGTGTCTCTGGGTTTCTGATGTCTTCAGTCATCTTATTCATCCTCCAGGAGGCCACCTCTCTGGGCTGTAAATTAAGATGCTGTGCTTTGAATGCCAACATTAACCCCAAGGACAACAATGGCTTGTTAACTATTCTACCTCAGATTCTGAATGTCTAAAGACCAGCCCTCTGTGAGGAGAGGACTCCTCTAGCACCTGAAGCGCATGGACCCGGAGAAGAGGGCTTTTAGGGTAGGGATTCATGCCATTGAATCCATTGGGGCTTCCTTTGAAAAAGACTTACACTATCCTGAGGACTTTGGGCTATTACTTAAAGTAATTTGGGACCCCTGAAAGTACCATGATCTGCCAAAAGAATAAACAACCCTGTGTTGGAGGAAGTACGCCAGGATGTCCCTTAGAGGCAAGGAAGACATCTCACATACTTTGGACATGTCTGGGGTGGCAAGTGGATATGGCAATGACCTCAAAACAAGACCAGTTGTGAGGCTGGCACAGGGCCCGGCATGCTTCATTCTGTTCTGTTGACCATCGGGTCATGAGGACTCACAACTGAACCAACTCACCCGCTCAGGCCTGCCCCAGAAGAAAGACCTGCCGATCTGTTTCCTCTACGTCTGCCCATACTTAGTAGGGTGTTTAGCCTTTGGGTTTTCTTTGTTGTTGATTTTTTTGTGTGTCCTTACCGATTCTTTTAACCATCTGAGTCATATTTCAGGACTTGGGAACCCTTGTCTATGAAATGTTGAGCTGAAATATTTGTAGTTAACAAAGCCATCCTTACAGGGTTTTTTCCTAAAGCAGTGGACCTCAACCTGTGGGTTGCAACCCTTTCGGCGGTCGAACGACACTTTCACATGGGGTGGCCCAATTCATAACAGTAGTAAGATTACAGATATGCAGAAGCAGTGAAAATGATTTTATGTTTGGGGAGGTCACCACCACATGAGGAACTGTATGCAAGGGTCGCAGCCTGAGGAAGGTGGAGAACCACTGTCCCGGGAAGTTGCGGCTGGGCTGAGGGATCTGAGTGCGCGGTGGTGGGAGAAGTCCCTTCTCACCCTGTGAAAATACTTCTAGATCAATTCTTTTCATTTTTCCTCTCGCATCAGGTAAAACATACATATATGATTTTCTTTTCTTTGGGCCCCAACGTTTAAATTTAGTATTCTGTGATTGTTTAACACACACTTTAAATGGTCTTAGGGAGGGGGATGCGGGAGACTCTTGCAGATTCCCAAAGAAATGTCAGAAAGACCCCGCTTTCGCCATCGTGATCCTTTGTTTTGAATTTCCCGAGTGAGCAGCACTTTCCTAAGGAAGCCTCTGATCCCAGGTTCTTCACACTGAGAACTTTTGGGGGGATTCAGTGTGAAGACACTCTGAAATTGTACAGCGTAGCAGAAACCCACCACCCCTCTCATATCCCGCTCGTGTCTATATATCTCTCCCTGTGAGGTGGCCAGATGTTTGGGGAAGATCTTTGTATTGTTTACCTCACATAGGGAAGATTCCAATGGGATGTGGCCTACAGGGAAACATCAAGAGAATCGCAAACACCAGGACATAGTCAAGTCTTACATATGTAACACTGACTTGTTGAAAGTAAGGTCATAATAATCAGAGAAAAGTTAACAGGTCTTACTTTTCCCTCCCAAGAACATAAAAAGTATGGGAGAACTTAAAACAGGTTTTTAAAGCAATGCAAATTTTTCTTACTGGTCCTTGGGTAGTTAGGATAGAATAACTTTCCTTTTTGTTTGTTTTTTTGAACAGGTATTTTGATCCAAAGATTTGTTTGGTTTTACTATCTGCTTCTGCCTCCTCTCTGTCAGATGGACCCCTTCATGGCTATTGGAAACTGGGGGTGGAGGGTGGCCGCTCTCTGGTGTCTGCCCACCAGATCACGACCCCTGGGTAGAGGTCGTTCGGCTGCTTAAGGAACTGTCTGGAC
This sequence comes from Nesogale talazaci, assembly GCA_004026705.1. Lineage (NCBI taxonomy): Eukaryota > Metazoa > Chordata > Mammalia > Afrosoricida > Tenrecidae > Nesogale > Nesogale talazaci. The sequence continues at coordinate 22,351 of PVJH01030932.1, forward strand.
TTCCACAGTATCCGTCCCATCAGCCGCGGTCGTCCTTCCAGGGACTGCTTCCCGGGAGATGGAGTCCCCTCGTGTAGGTGAAGCAGTCTGTGCCAGTTCCCATCGCTACCATAGGGGTGATTTTCCTTAAAGGGAGAATGGTAACTGCTTAGACATTGTAGGGTAACAATAACCCACATACCTTTCAGTGTTCCACTTTTTTCACATAACTTTCAGAAAGTTTTCCGTGAGAACTATTCCTTGAAGCTTAAGAAAAATAATGTAGTATGATATCTAGTAGTTATTCACCCAATAAAACGAAAGTTCTGGGACTGGTTTCAATTATTTTCCTCTTTATAAAGAGCTACAAACCCATGAGCTCATTAGTCCCAAGTGCTAAGGGTATTTTCTTTTCAGCACCCCTCCCCCCACTGACATAGTCAGCAGTCTCTCTCTCTCTCAACACACACACACACACACACACACACACACACACACACAAGGTATGGAACATTGTGAAAGATAAACCTTTCCAGGCTTTGAGACAGGAATCCTCTCCCTTGGGGAATCACACTGAAAGAAAACACTGGTTCCCCAGTCAGCATCTCACTGGCTTTCTGATGTGGAAGTGAAGCCCAGTTCAGCCAACAAGAGGGAGTGGGGGTGGGGGGGCTTTAGTCTGGACTGCTCCTGGTGGGAAATGAGGCCATCCAGGAAGCCCACAGATGGTAAAACAACACGGTGTAGTGTTGGGGTGGTGTGTGTGTGTGTGTGTGTGTGTGTGTGTCTTTGAACAGTATTGTAAAAGCCAAGGAGGGCAGAGGTTGCTCTTCACACTTGACATTGGCCTCAGGTCCTGAGGGGCTGTGCCCCCCTTCTCTGGGCCCAGAACGACCCCCAGCCCCAACCTCCGCAGCCGGCTGGCTCCCCATGGGAAGGGTCCAGGGCGCCCCTAAGCTGCTCACCATTGGATGATAGCGTCGTGCGGGCCCCGGCGGCCACCGCAGCCCGAGGGCGAGGCCGGCGGGTTCTGGGCCATGGCTGGGCGACCAGCTCCTGGGCCGAGCAGCCCCGAGGCGGAGGCAGAGGCGGAGACGGAGGCGGGCAGCGGCTGGCCGGCCCGTCGGCGTGTCCGCGGGCTCCACTGCACCCGTCCTCGCTCCTGGGTGTTTACTTTAGAGCGCGGCGCGCGGCCGGGCTCGGGCCACGGTCCTGCCGAGCCAGAGCGCGACCAGGACATGTGCCAGGGCGGTCGTTGCCCCAGGAGCCGAGGGTGGGGAGCGCCTTGACGCACAGCGCCCTTGCCATCCAGCCATGCAACAAAGGACGCATGTCCAGCCGCGTAGTGCTTGTCCATCCGACCGCGCGTGGGAGTTCGTGCGGCAGCCGTCCACGGCAGGAAGGCCTAAGCTCCGCGCACGGAGGCTGCAGGTAGTGGAGGCGTCCTAAGTCACTTAAAGTGGACATGAAGGACATTAGGATGGTGTAGACCATGTTAGCAGTGACACCCCCCCTCCCCCCACTCACACACAATGAATTCACGCCTCATGCCAGAATGCAGAGAGACTATGAAGTCGTTGATCGGCGGACAGCCTGGAGAGGTCATTCTAGTGTGCTTGGTCCCAGAAGTTTGGGGTTGCTGTTGTTTAAATCTCACCGCTGAAAAGTTCTGGACTGGGCTGGACACTTTAGCCTTTGAGCAGCACAGCACTTCTCTCCCCCCGCCCCACCCCCCATCACTCTCTGCCCCAGATCATTCCAGCATCCCTCTGGTTGTATACCGCTGTCCTGGGCTCATCCTGAATTTTGCAACCAGACACTGGCAGCTCTTGCCTTCCAGCGCTGTTCATAGTGCTGCCCTTGCTGGAATAGTGAACCTCAGCATTCCTTATTTCTGATGGGTAGATGGTGTAGTGTTATATTAGTGTGTTAAATG
>PVJH01030933.1:0-24276 GCA_004026705.1 Nesogale talazaci
CCTGACCCGGGAAATGGACACTGCTGCCCAGGGGATGGGGACAGATGGGTGATCGCTTAGGCAGAAGGCCCAAGCAGTGTCCAGGAGGTCAGGACTGCTTCCTACCACCTGCGGGGGAGGAACAGATGTTGCACCGCCTGTGTGGCTCGGGGGTGCTGGGAGGTGGGGAGGGAGTGCCAGCTCCCCAGGAACTCTGTTTATGGAGGTGGGGGCCCACCGCTCAGGGGACAGCTGTTCTGTCCACTAGGTGCAGCCAGGTGCACGGTGCCAGGAGGCCATGATGGCTGAATGGAGGAAGCAGAGGCAGGCACCCAGACGACCCCTCTCCCCGACATGGATGAATGGTCCAGGTCTAAGGAGATTTTCCAGTAGTGGGGGTGAGGGAGAGGGGGTACTGAAACCCACGGCCAGTTCCTAGTCCGGTTCTGGGGCTGAACTGAGTTGCCTTCCACTGGACTGGACTAGGGGTTCCGACTGTGCACCCTGGTGGCCCCAGCCCCAGTCCTCAGCAAGATGTGTCAGGAGTAGGCAGGGCCACAGCCAGCAGAAGGGAGTCTGGGCCCGACAGCTGCCACCTCTTCAAAGGCGCTCTGTGTGTGTGTCTGGCACACTGCCCTGCCCGTGCCCACCCGCCCACATCCAGCTGGCACGGGTGCTTCTGAGCCGAGGGCAGCAGCTCAGCCTGGCACCCGGGCTCCCGGGCACACGTGCCACTGTCTCCACCAAGCGCCACTGTGGTCCCCCACAGAGCCTTCCTCTTCAGTGTGCAGGCCCAGACTCCCTCCCGGGGGGCAGGAAGTCTCCCTTTGAAGATATCCCTGGGTAAAGAGACTTGGAAATCAGAGGAGTGCTGCTTTGGCCATGCCTTTGAATCCTGTAGTCTTTGCCTCAGACACCCCCCCACCAGAGGCTGCCCCTCCACCCACCCCAGGGAGACCATCATTAACTCAGCCTTTAGTTTAGGGCCAGAGGCCTGCTGACTCAGGGACAGGGATCCAGCCTCTTAGGGGTGGGGGTAGGGTGGCCAACAGAGGCCCATCAGAGGCCCTACAATAGCCATTCTCAACCTGTGGGTCGCGACCCCTTGGGGAGGGGCGTCCAACAACCTTTTCACAGGGGTCACCTGATTTATAACAGTAGCAAAATAGCAATTCTGAAGTAGCAATGAAAATAATGTTATAGTTGGGGGAGGGGGGTCACCACCACCTGAGGAACTGTCTGAAAGGATCAAGACATGAGAAAGGTGGAGAACCCCTGCCCCTGGCTGCACATTTGCCTCCCCCATGCACCTGACAGGGGAAGGATGAGTCCCCCGGTCCCCCAGGGGGGTCCTGGAGACCACAGCCGACAGCTGGGCTGCCCAAGCAGGCGCCAGGGGCCTGAGAGGGTCCTTGAGGGTTGACCAGGCCCCTCTCTCTCACCAGCAGGGGTTCTCTTAGAACCCTGGGAGTCAGGGCTGTTGTAGCTCCGGGTGCTGGGAGTTTGGACAAGGCCCCGAGCATCTCACCCTGCCAGCTGTCCTCATCGATCTGTCCCCTGCACCACCATCAAGGCCATGTCTCCCAAGTGGGCCATGCCGCACGCCGAGAGGGCGGGCGCCGAGACGACTCCGCAGAATTGGAACAGTTGAGACCTACGCTAGACCCTGGAGTATAGACTACAGTGCAAAAGTTCTTCGTGGTCGGCCACGGGCAGTTGAGCTAAGCAATTTGAATTTTCTTTCTGAAAAGGGAGTAGTAAGCAAATAAGTTCTGGAGCCTACTGATCAGGAGAACCGAGGGCTGGGAGGTCCTCCCCAACTGCACCTCCTAGGACAACCCAGGCACCCCTGGTCAGAAGAGTATAGGACACCTTGAAGGTCTCTCCTGGGCACGTCATAGCTTCACAGGTCCGTGGGACATTTGTCACCACTAACGAACTCGCGTTGGTGCGACCTTAGTGACCGGAGCTCTGGCCTCACAGCGGTGAAGCGTTGGGCTGGTAACTCACAGGTCAGTGGTTTGAACCTCCCCCAGCCACTGGATGGGCCTTTCAAATGATTGGCAGCTTCAGAAACCCTGTGAGGCATTTCTCCTCCATCCTGCAGGGGCACAGTGAGTCATAGTGAACTGGATGTCAACAACCGGTTATTAGCACAAGTCTACATTTTATTCAAATTTCCTAAGCTTTTACCTTAAAACCTCCGCCCCGCGGCCCCCTCTGGCTCCAGGATCCTGTCCTCAAAGTTGTGATCAGTGGCCACCCAAACTGCTCATACTCCTGACGACCTTCAGTCCTGGGCCGTCTTCACCGCCGCTCTGTCCAGTCTCTGGTAGGTGCTGCGTAAGCCCATCTCACTGAGGGCCCCCTCATTCTCACCGGCCCCCTGCTTTACAGAAGGAAGTCCTTTCCTCAAGACCAGCCTGTTCTGATGACAGTCAGACTCGGTGAACTGATGTCCCCTTCACCTCACTTCCAAGGGGCACCCTGCTGGTACTTCTTCTAAGGCACGTGCGTTTGTTTCTCTGAACACCGGGGTGTGTGCAGACAGCACCACTTTCCTTTTCCATGACTCTGCTTTCTCCAGTGTTTCAGGCCATCGAGGAAGCCAGGGCTTGGGTGAGACGCAACTCATCAAAGTGAAGCCTTGACTCTGCTCACTGGGTCCTTCGATAACTTTTTTACAACCTTGCTCACTACACGTTATCTTGAAAACATGTACCATCTCTAAGGTCCTCACAGGGACAGATTGGGGATGGCACATTCGGCGTGTTAGTGAACCCCTGCCACTAACCATTCCCGAAGGTTCCCATCATGCTGAACAGAAGCTCGGTGTCTGCTTTGGTGGCGGTTGGTCTCGGGGGCGTTCACTGTTGATTCAGGCGAAATGAAAGAATCAGTACATTTGATGAAACACAAACCCACTACCATCAAGTCAATTCCAACCCCTCGAGACCTTATATAAGGTTCCTGAGGCCGTTAGGTCTTTACTGGAGCAGAAAGCCTCGTCCTTTCTCCCTCGGAGTGGCCTGTGGGTTTGAACCACCGACTTTGTGATTTGCAGTCCAAATTCTGGACCACAATACCCCCGGGGTTGAGGAACCTTCTTTGTTTTGAGGAGGTTGACCCTAGGTACTGTGTGTCCTTCTCAAACATGACAGGACTCTGTCAACTCCCTGCTAGTAACAGAGCATGTCATTGCCCACCTTGACCACCTGGCCGACTGGGGGTTGGCTGGGTTTCTGGGCTGTAGTCCATCTTTTCCCATGTCTACCCCGGCTCAGTCTACCCATGAGGAATGGGCAGTCATGCTGGAGGGTGTCTGTCTAAATGATTGGGCGTGCTTCTGCATGGGAGGTGTGTCTCCCCCTTTCACGTCTTTATTTTCTGCATCGTGTACTAACATCAGGGTGGACTCACTCGCTGACTGCCTTCAAGTCCGGGCAAGTCATAGCCACCCTTTAGGACAGGGTTGAACTGCGCCTGGGGGTTTCAGGGCTAGCCCTTTATGGGAGTGGAACATCCTGCCTAACGCTTATGCTGTTTGGAACTGCTGATCTTGCAGAACAGGCTCAACACGTGGCCAACATGCCACTCAGACTCCCTAAGATGGGTTCAGGGATGCCTACCTTATACTTTGGTGTGATAGGTAGGTTTGTTGCACCATGGCCAATGAACACGTGAGATTAATTAAAGCGCAGAGCGATAAAGGGCTTGACGAGCCTTGTCCTTCTCTCTCTTGCTCTTGGACAGGGGTCCTCAAACTTTTAAAACAGGGAGCCAGGTCACTGTCCCTCAGACTATTGGAGGGCTGGACTATAGTTTAAAAAAACTATGAAAAAACAAATAAACAAAAAACAAACTATGAACAAATTCACTGTGGACCCGGGATGAGTCTACTGCTAAGGACAGGCAGCAGTGGCAAAAACACCCAGTGGCTGGATAAATGTCCTCGGTGAATCAATCGCATGTGGCCCGCGGGCTGTAGTTCGAGGACCCCTGCTTTTGGATCTCAGACCAGTGTGCAGCCGGCTGTCTTGCTTGTCCTGTGCCTTCATTTGTTTGCAAGTTACCCTACCCATGGGTCACCTAATCCGTGGACTGTGTCACTGTAAGTTGAGGTTTCTTCAAGCCCTGCTTTACCACCCTACTGCAATATATATCTCTTGAGCTTGGGACTCTCGGACCCCGTCATCTGGCTGACTGTGGGTGAAAGCTTTTGCAGCTCGAGGCCTGGGATTCTGCTTGTCTGGTTTGTAGCTACTGGTCTCAGGACACGAGTTAGCCTGCCCGAGTCCTGGGTTTGTTGGAAGGACCTGGTTAGGTGATCAATGCAGATAAAGGGCTTGGTGCCCAATCCTTGCTTGTTAAAGGTCAGGGATCACCGATGCCCCATCCATGAGTGGGGTGTAGTAGCTTGCCCTCCCAGGAGGACAAGGGCACTATTTGTTCTCGGGAAGTGTGGAGGGAGTCTGCCCATGGGGGCCCCGCGAGGCCTAGAGAGGATGACAGGGAGAACTTCACCCACCAGCATAGTGTGACATGAGACTTGAGCTTTGTCTCTATGGATACTTGAGGCACACACAAATCTAGATCTTACTCTAAAGGGTGAGTGACTACCTCCCGCCAGGAAGGTGCATGAGGCTTACATCTGAAACGCTAGTGGTATGACTTCTGGAAGTATAGCAAAACACTGTCCTTAGCAAGCACAGCATAAAAGAAATTGACAGGCAGTAGTGGGGTATCGTATGAAAAAGGGCGTATGGGGCTGAGCCCCGGTGGCGTAGTGGTTGTGTGCGGGACTGTGGCCCACTGGGACGGAGGTTCAATTCCAGCAGTGGGGCTGGGCCTCCTACTCCCACCGCCGGAGAGCAGTGATGCCCCCCCCCCCCAAAAAAAAAAGGCGTACGGAGTGCTTTGAAGCCTGGTGGTGCAGTGGGTTAAGTGTTGGCCAGCTAATCACAAGGTTGGCAGTTCAAACTCACTCACCACCAGTCTCTTCGGAAAGAGAGACACACAGGAGGTTGCCTGTGCCTGGAGCAGTCCAGCGCTGGCCTGTGGGTCCCGATGAGTCAGCACGGACTCCATGGTGGTGGATTTGCTGCGCCAGGTGCTTAGTATGACGCTGCTTTCCAGAAAAGCCACCCCCTGTTTGTGTTCAAGGAGCAGCCCACCCGAGGGTGCTGGGTAAGCTGAGGAGTAGGAAGTGAGTTGTGATATCATGCTTTTCTCTACCGTCTGTGTTTCTACGGTGAACGGCTCTGGCTTCTGTAATTCTGGAGGAAGAAACGCAACGACCAAGTTCTAGGAAAATGTAAACCCTCTGGAAAGGATCCTGGGGCTCCTCCCTCCTCCTGATCACTCTGGGGGGTGGGGGCTGGGGTTAGTAGAGGGTCCATCTCAGGAGGAGACACTGAGAGGGGCTGGCATAAGGGATGCAATGGGGCAAAGTGCTGGGTCCCTGGAGCCCCATTACTGACCCGGTGACAGAGAAGGGGCCTTAGCCAGGGACCCCCAGCATCTGCCCTTCAGTCGAGGCAACCCCCTAGATTCCTCTCTCCTTCCCGGGTCCTGGCTGTGGCCTCAAGGCCTTCTGGGCCGTGTGTAAAGAGCCAGAGACCAGGTCTCCCCAGCTGGCTGTGTCCTCGCTGACTGACGAGTCTTCCTCTACTGGAAACAGTCCCGGGGCATTTTGTTTGTGAATCCAGAGAGGAAGCCGCCTGGCTGAACAGCATCCTCTGAACATTCTCTAAATGATTAAAGTGCCTGGAGGAGTGGCTGCCACCTCAGGGTCACCCGTGCGAGTCCCCAGGGCGGCAGTTCTTGTTCCCAGCAGAGGGACCCTCAGGCACCACCCCCCTCCCCCTCCCCTCTCCATCTCCATCGCCTGTTCTGCGATGAGGTCACAGGCCTGAATCCTTGCCAACAGGAAGGACCTGGCGGGAGGGATCTGGGGTTCTGGACGTGTGCCCAGGCCCCTCACCACCTTTGACCTGGAGTGACAGGAAGGGTAGGGGTGTGGCCTACATTCCAGCCCTCCCATGTTTAGGTTGATATACCCTGCTTGGACCTTGTTATTCATGAATTTCCCTAGTGCCTAGGAGGGATTCATTGCATACCCCCAACAAAAACAAACTCACTGCCCTCCAGCCCATGGCAGCTCAGAGAAAGGGCAGGCTGGACCTATCCCTGTGGCGGTCTCCAGCCGAGCAGATTGGTGAGGCCCTGGGGTGCTTGCTGGGAGCTCCGCTGGTTGGCGGTTCCAAACCACTGGGCTTTGTAGTCCCATCAACAGTTAGTCTCGGAAACTCCCAGGGGTTTCAGCGGTGACTCGATGGCAGTGAGCGCCGAGAGGATACGTGAGGCCTGGAGACGCAGCTGGCGTCCCGGACCGTGCGTCTACGTGTCCCCACCACACAGACACTCAACCAGAGAACATGCAAGGGCAATGAACAGAGGACGGATAGGCACGTAAGTTAGCCTCCCAAAGTTGGACACTGGTCTGTGTTCAGAAAGATAAGGAGTGGGATGAGCGAGAGCAGCGGTTCTCAACCTGTGGGTCGCGACCCCTTTGGGGGCCTAACAGCCCTTTCACAGGGGTAGCCCGATTCACAACAGTAGCAAAATTACAATTAGGATGTAGCAATAAAAATCATTTTATGGGGGCTGAGCCCCGGTGGCATAGTGGTTGTGCGTGGGACTGCGGCCCACTGGGATGGAGGTTCGATTCCAGCTCCATGGAGCAAAGGCTGGGCCTCCTACTCCCACCACCTGAGGGCAGTGATGCCCCCCCCCCCCAAAAAAAAATCATTTTATGGTTGGGGGGGGGGGTGTCACCGCAACATGAGGAACTATAAGAAAGGGTCGCGGCATGAGGAAAGTGGAGAATAGCTGGGTAAGAGGAGTGTGAACCTGCTCTCCAAAGCCCAGAACCACTTGGGAAGCACTCACTTGAGTGAACAGAAACGCCTTTCTCTGAGAGGAGAGAGGCTACATGGATTAAAAAGCAAAGCAAAACATGGCAACCAACCTAGATGAATGTGCCACTTTACCTGGTTTTGTGAAGAACCTGGGTTGTCACTCGGCAATATCCTTTTCCTAGCAAATGCCTCATCACAGCCCTAGGGTAGTAGAAGGTTCTGGAATTTGGGGACAGTGGGGTCTAGTTCTCTTCACATCAACCAACCCCCTAGCAGGGGCACCTTTGACTCAAAGGAGCTCTCCCTCCTCAGAGACCTGCCCACCCAACTTCCTGTCAGGGTCTCCACTCTGCACAGGGACAGACCTCCTCTGTTGGAGAGGGCAAACGTCCTTGGAGCTGGCCTCCTGTCTCCAGGCCTGGACACAGTAACCCCACTTGTAGAATTCATCCAGGAGCAATTCAGGAGGCAGACCAGGATCCAGCGGGTCTAGGAAGAGGGCAGCTGAGCAGAGCATTGGTTATTTGGACAAGCTGAAGGGCCAACAGTGGAGGGAAGGCGCAATAGACATGGAACCCCACCTATGCCACCTTTAACAAGGGTTCTTGCCAATGAATTGCCAGTGAAGAGGTGACTGCTTTGAGAAGCCATGATGTTTAAAGGGGATAAAGTAAATAGCTCCAAATAAAACATGCCATCCATGTGTATGAGGGGAAGAGTGGAGTGGCGGCCCAAAGCCATTCTGTCGACAACTGGACATCCCCTTATAAAAGGGTCACAAGGAAGAGACGAGCCAGTCAGAGTGCAGTGTACCCCTGACAGAACATACAACTTTCCTCTAGTTCTTTAATGACCCTTCCCCCTGTGTTAGTCTGGGTGGACTAGAGAAACAAATTCATGGAGACACTCATTGTTGTGTAAGAAAGAGGTTTATAAAAAAGAGCAATTGAATATCGAGAAAACTTCCCAGCCCAGTGTAGATCAAGTCCATAAGTCCACTGTTAGCTCATATATCTTATATCAATCTATAAAAGCCTTTTCAGACTCATGAAACACATGCAATAACTCAAAATGCAGGATGCTCGCAGGCCAATGGGTGGAAAGTCTTGTGAATCCAGTGGCAGTGGAAGCATCTCAGCGCTGGCAGGGGTCTCCACGTGGCTCCTCCAGTTCCCAGGGTTTTGTTTCTCTAGAGAACCCTAACACAGACCCCAGTCCCCAATCCCACCTTACAAACTTGGTAATCAGAGCACGTACACTGGTACAGATAAGAGCATGCAACACAGGGAATCCAGGACAGATAAGCCCCCCAGAACCAATATTAAGGGTAGTGATGTCAGAGAGGGAGGGGCAGGGGAAGGGAGGGAGGAAAAGGAGAACCAATCACAGTGATTTACATATAACCTCCTCCAGGGGGACAAACAACAGAAAAGTGGGTGAAGACATCATTTAGTGTAAGACATGAAAAATAATAATTGATAAATTGTCAAGGGTTCATGAGGGAGGGAGGGCTGAGCAGGGCGGGGAAAAGAGCTGATACCAAGGGCTCAAGTAGTAGAGAGAAAATGTTTTGAAAACGATGATGGCAACATAGGTAAAATGTGCTTGACAGCATGGATGGATGTCTGGATTGTGATGAGAGCAGTAAGAGCCCCCCAGTAAAGTGATTAATAAACAATGGAAATAAATAAATCAACAAGAGGATAGAAGTCTGCGTATGTCAGCTCTGTCCAATGGAATCCGGGATGACGGTTGGTCTCTGAGCTGGTCACCGGCGGCCAGTGCAATGGAGCTGGTGATTTGTTAGTTTATTTCATTTGGGTGGAGATGGTGTAAGACAGAACATAACAGAGTCCACAGGTCCAGGTCAGCAGCCGAGATTTGCATTCTCGGCGTCAACCAACCAACCGTTCTCACCCTCCCGTACTCCAGTTGTCCTCTCCCCACTCACGTTCCCTCGCTGCCCCGAGGTCCCTCTCTCATCTCTCCAGCTCCTGCATCCGTTGACCCCAGGTAGATAGCGTCCCAAGCTCCATTCTTTACTCGTGAAGCTCAACTATTGTTTGGTTCTTCAAGAAGGCTTCGGGGGATATTTTTGGCTTAGGGGCCAAAGACGAGTTCAGGGCAACAGCTATGGGGGGGCTCCTCCAGCCTGCATGACTCCAGAAAAATCTGGGGTCTGTGAGAATGTGAAACTTTGTTCTGCATTTCCTCCCTCTTGAGCAGGACTCTTGGAGGCAATCTGTGGTCACGGGTTGAAAGGGGCGCATTTTCTATTGTAAACCACTGCACATGTGAATCAAAAATAGCCACCTGCAGTTAGGAACTCCTGGACTGACATGCCAGGCTACAGTGGGACCCCAATTTCAAAAGCACCTGGGAAAAGATTTGACAGAAGATGCCACCGTGTGACCGTCGTGTTCTGTTATTAAGATCATGGGGTGCTTTCCATTACCTTGCTCTGATTTCTCTGCTCTCAACATTTCCAGGCAGGGGATAGAGTCCTTGCTCCTGTAGTCAGAGAGATGAGCAACAGGAGGTTGACCAGGAGGAGGCAAGGCCCAGGCAGGCGGGGCCCACGCAAGCTTTGTGGCGGGAAGCTGGGCTGAACTGCCCTGCCAGGGCCTGTTTTGACAGGCACGCTGTGCCTCTGGCTGTTGGGTCTTCTCCAAGCAGCAGGGCAACCCGAGCTGACACATTGCTCACGGGTGTCGCCGGCGTGAGCATGTGTGCTATGCGTGGGCACGTGGGCCTTGCCATCTGTTGTCAGCCTGGCAGCAGAGTGCTGCCCTGTCAGCTGTTTGCTGGGACTGGAGTGGAGGCAGCTGTTTGAATTGCTTCTGTCCGGGACTGGGTAGGTCAAGCAGAGAGGTAGCCTGGGCCTGCCTTACTCCTCACGGCGGGCTGGTGTCACCGGGGTTTAGGAACGGAATGCATTAGTTGCAGCAACAAGCGTACAGGGAGAGGAGACGTCTCTACATCACGTGCATTCTGGTGCCTGGGAAGCAGATCGCCAGGCTCGTCTTGCGAGGAGCCTTGGGATGTTGTCTCACAGACTGTCCTCCACACGCACCTGAGGGCTGTGTCCTTAGTGGCAGGGAGGCTGGAAACAGCCGGTGGGTTTCAGAGTGTTTTTTAAAGAAGTAGACTCTGGTCTCGGCCTCGGAGATGACAGAATCCCTGATTTCCCACAGAGGAAGCGGTGGGGGTGGGAGGTGGAGGTCCATTCAGCAGGGCCGGGACTGGACCCCACGCGAGTAGACCTCTCCATACAGGCGTCTTCCCCCGAGACGATGGGTGGTGTCAAGGACCAGTTCCAGTTGAGTGTGGGTAGTTTTCCAGGAAACCGCCACTAACATGGCAATGGAGGCATGGACGCCACCACCGGGCTGTCTCATTTCCAGCCTTGCTGGGCTACAGGGCGCTCAGGGGAGATGGCGCTGGTGCACGAGGGCTGGAGGGGAGGAACTGGGCAGCCCCAAATTCAAAAGGCCAGTATACCCCATGACTATGGGGTCCATTGTCTGAGAGTGACCCTATGGGCAGAGTGGGGGTGGCCTGCTGATCTCCGCACCTGCAGTCTTTTTTTTTTTTGTTTTGTTTTGTTTTTGGGCATCACTGCCCTCAGGTGGTGGGAGTAGGAGGCCCAGCCTTTGCTCTGTGGAACTGGAATCGAACCTCCATCCCAGTGGGCCGCAGTCCCGCGCACAACCACTACGCCACTGGGGCTCAGCCACCTGCAGTCTTTTGAAAGCAGGCGGCCACAGCATTCTCTTGAGGGGCTGGTTTGCTTTAACCATTGCACCATCAGGGCCCACTCTCTAGGGTCCACTCAGGGGGCTCAGTGGCCGAACTGTGACAGGCAGGGTCTAGCAAGAGACAGCAGTAAAAAAAATCACACAGTCCGAGGGGTGTTTGGGACAGATCGGGGATGAGAGGAGCTGATCTTCCAAGATCAGGGTGGTGTGGCCAAAGACAAGAAAGCTAATCTTTTTTTTTTTTGTTTTTGTGGGCATCACTGCCTCTGGTGGTCGTGGGCGCTACCCAGCCACCGCTGGATTTGAACCGCCAAGCCTGCGGGCTGCAGTTCCGCACTCAACCACTTACGCCACCGGGGCTCAGCCCCAAAGAGCTAATCTTAAGTGGGCAGTTTCCTGCCTCCAGCTGGGGGCTGGGGAGGTGACAGCTCCCCAGGGCACTCACTGCACCTTTATGTCATAGCAGGAGCCCAAGGGGCCCAGGGACAGCTCGGGGTACTGGGCGGTGGAGCCAGGGGGCTCTTCTCACCTCAGCCTTCCCTGTACATGACGCGGGGTCTTCACATTTCCAGCTCATTGATCCAGGTCCGGAGCCCTTCACTCTGCACAGAATGTGCAGTGGCAGCTGCAGCAGCAGCTTGCCAACATACGGTCTGTTCATGTCCTGTCTGCGTGGCTGCCAAGGTCATGAGGACAGGGGGGAGGCTGATCCGGCAGGTCTCACACACCGGCTGGTAAAGGTCACCCTATCACACAACACACCTCCCCGCCCCCCCCCCCCCCCAGCCTGCTTTCTATGGAAAAGCTGGGGGAGGGGTCCTGGGAAGGCATCTGTCCAGAGAGTCCCTTGCCTCCTGGAAAACATTGAGTCATTTGTGGGATCATTTCTGTAGGCTCGTGACCCAGGTAAGGGATGCTGAGAGAGAGCGCAAGCCCATTGGTATGGCAACCCTTCCATGCCAGGGCGGCAGCCCTGACCCAGAGCTTTGGCGATTCCCTGAGGGGCTGGAAGTGCGTATGGTCCGTTGGTTGTTTGCCTTTTTAACACAATGTTTCACAAATAGAAACACACGAGGAACAAAACAAGAACTAGGTCTCTATTTCCCAAGATACAAAAAAAAAAAAAAAAAAAGATCAACACCTGCAAATTAAGCTTTTAAAAAACTGTCCTTGATTCTGTGTCCTGCCTTAGCCCATTAAGAGGTAACCTTGTGGGCTGAGCCCCGGTGGCGTAGTGGTTGTGCGTGGGACTGCAGCCCACTGGGATGGAGGTTCGTTTCCAGCTCCACGGAACAAAGGCTGGGCCTCCTACTCCCACCACCTGAGGGCAGTGATGCCCCCCCCACCCAAAAAAAAAAACAAAAAAAAGAGGTAATCTTGTGCAGTTGATCACACTAGCACTCATTTGCATAGGTCTGTATGTATGAGCACACACGGATATAGGTACGTCTTTCTATAGATATGGTTAATGTGTGCACGGTTTTTTAAAAAATGTGCTAACTCGTTTTCACACACACCTCGAGTTGGCACATTCAGAACGGGCGGCTGTCTGCACCCGCACCCCCCAGGACGTTCATTGGCCGCGTCTCTGATTTCTCTTATCTGGGGTCAGACTTTGGGGCTCAGCACTGGAGCTGAAGGGCCTCCTCCGGGTTGGGCAAGCGTGCTGTTAGCCCCGCCCACCGCAGAGCCCCTCTCCTGTTAGCCCCTGCCACTGCAGAGGCCCTCTCTGCTGGGGAGGTCACAGTGGACTCAGGGTTTCCAATGGCCCGAGTGGCCCCTGTGCGCCAGGGGGCAGTGGTCAGCTCGGCCAATGTGGCTCTAGACTTAGGGAGCGGCACTTCAGTTCTTTACTCGCTTGTCTTTCTGGAGCCAGGAGCCATGTGGACCAGCGAGTCACGCTAACTTACTGCTTGGACGGGGTCTTTCATGTCTTTCCCGGCTGCGAGGTAAGCAGGGCTGGACATCGAGTCACCAGCCGTCCTTGGCAGAGGAGGGGCTGCGCCAGCACAGTTCGCAGGGGACGAAGGAGCGCGGACGATGTACAGCTCACTGAAGATTGCCGTCGTAATGTGTCCGGGTCCCCCAGGGCCTCAGCCAGCTAATTAGCGTGGGCTGTTCTCAGGAAGTAGGTGAAACCGCCCCTCGGCCCCTGTGCTGCTGGGCTGGGGACAGTGCGTCAGCACAGGATGCCCTGGAAACCTGCCTCGCCCAGCCGGGACTCGGAAGACAGAAGACTGCTGGCAAGAGCCGGGAACTGGGCTCCCGGGGACCCTTTCTCCCCGTGGCAGGGTCATGGACATCTTGGCAGCCATGCTGTGCCCCACGCAGGGGGTGCGGCCTGCCTCTTGGAGGTGACCCACTCTTCCCACTTCCCTTCCCATGTTCGCTAAGTGATTCCCGACTTCTGGAGGAAGGGGCCGTATTTCTTGGAGGGAGGCAGATGAGTATTCAAAAATGTGGGAAATATTTCTGGGAAACAGCTAGGTAAGGTTCTTTCATGTGCCTGTGGGCTCCATCAGCAACCCCTGTCCCTTACCCCCCGCACGGCCTCCTCAGATGGCCTTTGTGGAGGTAGTTCACAGTCCCTCAAAGTGAAGGAATCAGATGTCTCTAGAGGGCTGGGGTGGGCCTCAAACAGGAGTGCCGACCCCGCAAACCTGCTCACAGGCTTCCACGGAGGGCCCCCCCCCCAACCCCCGCCCGCCTTCTGCCAGACCAGCCCTCGAGTGGCCAGTGCCTGGCTGCTCCTGGGGACTGAGTGCTTTTTCTTACAGCTCACTCTGTGCCTCGGGCAGGGACATGGTTCTGAGCACACTGTGGACGGTCAGGCAGGGATGGGAAGACCCCTGTCTCCTGATGGGCAGGGACTGAGCCGGCGCAGCAGAGGGGCCAGCAAACGCGCAGAGACTACCCAGGGCCAGTGGAGGGGTCTCCAGTCGCATCTGAGGAAGTGGAGGACCTCCTCAGACCCCCATTACCCCTCCTTGCCCTCTCCCGGGAAAACATGGTCCACAGAACCCTTCGGAGAGCTCACTTCTGCCTCCCCGAGACACTTAAAAACGTATGAAAAACTCACGTCTGCCTAAAAGCAAGCAGAATGGCCATGAGCGGGCTCTCCTCCTTAGCCTCACAAGTTCTTGCTAGGACACATCTCCTTACAGCTCGTCCTCCGGGGAATTCTACAAAGCGGGGAAAGCCTGGTTTCTCAGGCTCCGAGTGGCCGGCCAGCCCATCGCTTTCCCCCTGCCTTCCTCCAGGACAGAGGCTGGAAGTGCTAAACACTCTTTCCAGTAGCTCTTGCAGCTGGGGGTGGCCAGTGAGACGTAAGCAACAGTGCTCAGCCGCCACCGTGAAAAGTCTCCTTGCGAGATGTGTGCATTCATCTGATGCAAACACCGGCAGAGGAAGCTGCTTCACTGACGAGGCGGGGTTTGCTCAGCACAGCGATCTTTAGAGAGGCTGCACTCAGAAGGAGACATTAGAATGTTGAGACAGGCCAACATAGGGAACTGGGAAGTTGGGAAGGAATTCCGTCTGCGACAGCAATGGTGCAACTCGCCGTCTTATCTTTGAGAAGCTGCCAGGTTCTGGCAACAGAAGGAAATCTCGGGGCTCTCAAAAGGTTTAGGGGTGCACAAAGAGTCATCCAGCGGGGTGAGGGTGGGTGACAAATCACGCTGAGAAGACTCACCAGGTGCAGAGATGGCAGATGGGAGAGAACCCAAGCTTCCTTGGGTGTGGTGTGTGTGTTCGAGTGTGCGCACAGTAATCTGGTCAGAGTGCAGAGGAGACGTGCCAGAGCGGAACTTCAAGTCAACAGAGCAGGGCACACAGTAGTGTCTGTCAAGGATGTGTCTGACCTTGCTCCTCATCGCTGAGGAGTCTGAAAGCAGCACACCCCCCTGAAAGGAGAACCTGGCAAGTTCCGGCAACTCTGGCCTCAGTCTTTTAGGTCGCAAATGCGGTGAGCATTTACGAAAAACAAGAAGCCTAGCTGACAACCAGCCCAGCACTGTTGCTTCTGGAGGCTTCCAGAGTTTTTTCCACAGGCCGAGGAGGGGTCAGTGCCCTGGCAGCGAGGACAACTTGCATGAAACAGAGAGCTGGACGGAAGCACACAAACTTCTGAGAGGTTAGGGACAGAGTCGAGCAGTCGGCCGTGAGCAGCACGGGACCTGGACAGGTGCCCTGCCCAGCCTATAAAGCCTATCCTGCCCGGTCGCTGCAGGTCCTGGGGTTTGAGGGCTTCCTGTGGTCACTCCCAGTGCCAGGTCGCCTGTTCCGGTGCTGCTCTATTACCGTCTTATCAGAGTGGGTGTGAACACACATGTACGGGAAGAAGCTTGTGAACCAACCTCCTCGGGCTGTGAGCTAGTTCTTCCCAGTTCATTCATGGGCACAGAACGGACCCAAATCTGTGAGGTGTAGGTGTATTGGAATGATAACAGGAAAAGGAGAAATGGTGGGTTAGCACCCTGTTAGAAACTTAGTCTCCCTGTTAGAGAACCATGGCTGCGTGTGCACTGCACAGCAACCACGTCTCTCGATTGGCAGCGTTGTGGCCTGGCTCCAAAACGGAATGCACCTGCTTCACAACCCAGGCAAGAACTCCATTTCCTGAATCAGACTCCAGGAAGGCCTCAATGGGCCTCCTCCAAGCTTCCCATTCCAGGGCTTGGACTTGTCATTTTCCCCATTCTAGCACTGCTGCTCCCCGGCCCCATTTTTGGAAAATCAATTCTGATTTTGCTTTGTTGGCCATGACTGACTCAATAAACACTGTTTGGAAGCAAGGCCCATAACCATGCACTCGGTCCAGCCTTGACACTGGGGGCTTGATTTCTGCAAGCTCCTGACCTCAAACTGCAGGGCTCGACGGGGAGGCCTGTCAAACACCAGGTTTGGAAGGCCTGGAACCCCCAGTTCCTTTCAACGTGAGATACTACTGGTGTTAACTCATGCCATTTGCCAGAGGACAGAGGATCCCAATGTAACACTCGGTCAGGAGAGGACAGCTGTCCAAGTCTTTGAACCCTGGCTTCTCCCAAACACGTTCATTCCCTTGTACACGTACCTGCTCGAGTACGTGCACATGCGTGTGCGCACACACAACAAATCTTGGGATTTGATACTTAACCTGTGCAGTCTCTCTACTCTCCTTCCCTCTTCCCCACAGATGAGTCTGTCATTCTCTTCCTGGCTGCTTTCAGGGTTTCTGAGCCCAAGCAGCAGTGAGTCTGAATTTATTCTGCAGAGAGTATAAAAAAGAGACGGCTCCTCTGAGTCTTCTTAGACAAACTAACAAATAAAGGATGATGGAGGTAGGAACACGCTTGAAGTGGACTAGCTTTGGGAAGAGGAGACGGGCTGGGAGGAAAGAACCTCCACGTCAGCAATTAAATGCCTCATTGCTAGCCATCAGTCTATTTTTGGGGAGGGAAAGAAATCAAGACAGAAGAGCCAGTGGAGGACAAAACCGCCCTGGCTCTTGGCTCCCCCGCAGCACTGTGGGTGCCTTTTCCAGGTCTCGGGGCAAGGCCGTCTCCCAGAGGAGCGAGTCCTGCGGACCCAAAGAACCTGCAAACATGTCCGTCCTGGCCGACCAGCTCTCCTCGGTGCAGCCTGGCCTGGGGCGGCCTCCTCATAGACGAAAGGGACAGCAAGGGACAACGGAAGCCGCCATCTTCACCAGCCTCTCCCTGGCTTCGCTTTATTTTCTTGACGTCTTTCTTTTTCGAAAGGACAAACTTTTAAAAGTAACACCGAGGGAAGCTACATGACAGGCAAGGTACACGGGCGGCGTTTCAATGTCGGAGAAAAGACCTCGTCCGGACACTTTGAGGAGAGAAACCAGACGCATTTCACAGATGCACAAGGAGCTCACATTGTAAACAGGATTAAGCTGCTACTGGTGTCCCCTCCCCTATCAGGGCTTCATCTTGCTCAGCCTGAGGTCTCGCTCGATTTCAAACTGCCTGTGGTCCACGCGGTCCAGAAAAGCTTTCCGTTCGATGTACCTAGAAGAGGGTGAGAAAAGCGTCCGTCAGTCAAATCCTCCCTGTATCACTGTATCACCCGCCCACATACAAACGGGACAGAGGGGCCCGTCCCACATCTCTGAGGGGCCCCCACTCTGCGGACACGTGGGCCACAAGCGGAGTTCTCTGATTCAGATATGGAAGACATGAAATGAGACGAAGGCAACAATGTGTCAAAGGGTAAGGACGGAGAGGCTGGTGGCAAGACACTGCAATTTTGTGACGAGACCAGAGGGGGGAAAAGCCCAGAACATTTTAAGTCCCGTGGGTTCAAGTCCTCGCCAGTCACCCATCAGTCAGGCGACCCTGGTCAAAGATGGAACAAATCCCTTTCTCATTGACGAGTCCGTGAGATCTTGCCGCCTGCCCTTGGCTGTGCAGAACCCTGTAAGTCAGAGGGGTGTGGAGTTAAGTTCTTCTTTCTGCAGCTGGAGGTTGAAACATGAGAAAAGGGCACATCTGAAAATGGGAGAGACAAAAAAAAAAAAAGAAAAGAAAGAAAGAAAGGAAAAAAACCCTGCCTCCCAGGGCTGCTGTGAAAGTGAAGAGCAAGGCGCTCCAACCAACAATGGCGTCTCCTTACCCTGAACTGCACGTAAGACAGTGTTTTCATTTTTGTTGGCTTTGGGGGTGTGTGTGTGTGTGTGTTTGTGTGTGTGTTACACCATAGCAGTAATACCTCTGAAAATATTTCTAAGTTTATCTGGAATGGGTCCAACCAGCAAAAACAGCGATCAAATTTATAAAGATATTAAAGTGAAGCACCTTTCTCTCACACAGCCTTCTCTCCTCGGAACCCTCTCAAAGGACGAGGTCACGTGCCCCTGTGCCAACTGTCCACACTCAGGGCCCCTTACCCTGCTGGCACCTTGCCTCGGAGCTGAGCCGCCCGGCCCCGAGGGGAGGGAGGGAGCACACGGCAGTGGTGCTGAGGCAGGCACCTGCTGTCTAAGAGGGCACAGCCCCGCTCTAACTAATCTATTGAGAGAGCAACACTGCCATCAAAGGTGGGAGTGGTAATTGAATCTCTGCTGCAGTTTGTCACTGGGGGCATGCTGCACCACGCGGCTCTGCCGTCACAAGGCCGCCTCGACGGTGAGGACATGGCTAGGTTCAGGAACCTGTGTGCCTGTGCAGGCTGGAGCCAGACTTGGCAAATCAAAGGGGTGCCCGGGCTTTTAATATGTATGACCCGTGCATATTAATATGTGTGTCCCAGGTTTTTAATACGTATGACCCGTGCAGTGTCCCGTACCTCACTGCCACTGTGGCTTTCCAAGGCCGTAAATCTTCACAGGAGTAGACATTGGCATGTCCTCCCACACTTAACAGCAAAAAACCAATTCACTGCTTATCTGGATTGCAATTTCTCTGAGAATCCTGTCTCTGAGCGGGTCAACTCTGCAGGTCAAGGGAGAGGGCAGTGCTGCCTTACTCTGCAGGGGAGGAGGGGCTGGAACTCTGCCACCTGGCGGGCCCAGGTGCCCACGAATAGAAACACTCTACGTGTCATAACCCCCCGGGTGATTCTTACATGCTCTGTCTGTAACCTGGGGAGCCTGGGACATGTTGACAGAATTCTGAGTCCACCTATAGGGGGAAGAAATGCCAATACTTTTTAGGAAGTCAGACCCAAAGAACGCGCTGGAAGCCCTGGAGCAGGTCTCTCCCTCCCACAGCTGCCGGCGGGGAGGGGGCAGCACTCAGGTGCTCGCTGGGAAGGGCCCACCGTCCGACCTGACGCTTGCCCGTGGAACTCCTCTCCACAGACTTGGAGAGGCTGTCAAGAGGGGCAGCGCCGAAAATGTCTAGTGAGGCTGGTGCCAGGTGGGGAGGCTTCCTAGAAGTACACCTTGGTCTTCTTTTCACAGGCAACTTTACCAGGGACGGCTTTGTATCGTAAGGAAGTTTGGGGAGGACGGCACAGGCCCAGCGTCAGCTCTGAGAGTTGGAGAACAGCAACCACACCCACACACCAACCGAGAGCTGAGCCCACCTCCTCTCTTCTTCCCCTCACCCCCACCTCCGGCCCCAGACACTGGAGGCCCTTTAGAAAGTGGATCCAAGGAAAGCTGGGAGGTGGGGGGAGACCTGGAAACCCAGCAGGATAAACTCGCTTCCTGGCTCCCCTCCTTGTCTACCCAGCTCCCTTAGCCTGGGGGAGTTGTCTGTCTGTTTTGGGGGGAGGGTCAGTGTTCTGGTGGGCTTTGGTGCTCCCGGGGGTGCAGCAGGAATTTAGGGTCTGCTTTAGTGCTACCTGCCTGAGCGTAGGGGAGGCGGGGTGGGAGGAAAACAGTGATGAGACTGTGAGTTTGTGATGCTTCTCCCTGACATTCCCTTAAAGAGGAAGACGTGACACTCAAACCATGTACTTACTGGCAGCCAATGGCCTTGCTAAGTCCAGTTGACCTTGAATCTGTCCTGTGCATAGGCTGGGCCCCAAGGAGGCAGGTGCAGGCCACAGCCAGGGTTAGGGGCAGTTTCAATGGCAATGAGGGCCCATCTGCAGGCTGCCACTGAATTCTGCACAGCAGCCAGCCCCATGCGAGTCTGGCTCTTTGTTTCATTACAGCTACCTTAGGGCTACTGCCAAGAACTGCCCGGAACACAACTGCCAATGGGCCTGGCCTCGGGCCCTCAGAGAGCCAGTGCGGTGCTGCTGCTCCAGGGCACGCTCTACAGCAGTGGTTCTCAACCTTCCTACTGCCACGACCCTCTAAGACTGTCCCTCGGGTTGTGGTGCCCTCCCCCCCCCCAACCATAACATTGTCGTTGCTACTTCAACACTGTCATTTTGCTCCTGTTATGAATTGGGCGACCCCTGTGAAAGGGTCCTTGATCCCCCAAAGGGGGTTCTCACAGGCTGAGGACTGCTGCTTTTCAAGCATCTCTTATCACTAATTACCGATGCTTGACTGCTTTCCGTTCTTGGTCAAATGGGAATAAAAACCGCCATCGCTCCTCAGGCAGTCCGAACTCAAAGCTCACTGTTATCGAGTCTGTTCGGGCTTGGGGAGCCTCCAGGAGAAGAGAACTGCTTTTGTGGGTTTGCAAGTGGTACATCTTCACGGGGTTTTGTACAGAACCTCCTCTTTCTCCCGAGGAGCGGCTGGGGGATTTGACCTGGTGACCTTGCAGGTGGCAGTCCAATGATAACCCACCATGCCACCAGGACCGTCTCAGACGACAGAGAAGAGCACCGAGAAGTTCACCAAATGACAGGATGGAAAGAAAATGGAGCTTTACCGCAAACTTTCTCAATTCCCGGTGTATGACACCGGGCGACGGCTTGGGAGTGATGAAACTAAGAGCTGTGGGAGCGACGACCAGCCTCCCACTTCCCCTTTCTCTAGTGTCAGGGCCCCGGACCCAGGACAGACGCTCCAGAGAGAGGAAGCGGCCGCCGCTGCAGAAGTGGCCCACAGGCCTGGCCTGTTCAAGCGAGTCTCTGGATGTTTCCAGTCCCGCTAAGTGGGTTACAGCCCTGGGCCGAGCTCCCCCGCCCCACCCCTCCAAGTGCAACGAGGATGATGGCGTCTGCCCCGGCCCTGATTGGTTCTGCCCAGCCCATGGGGACCTGGAGAGGGGAGGGTGTGGATCGCCCCTCCCCGATTCGACTGCCTTAGGAGGCTCTGTCCAGAGAGCAGCTCTTCTGGGCCGAGGTTAATCAAGTGTGCTAATAGACTCAAGAGCCAGAGGGATTGCTGGGCGTCTCGCTCCAAAACCAGGTTAGACACAACAGGATGACATCTTTCGGATCCTCTGACCCAAAATCACTTTTTCTGGCTGCAATGTTCCCGAGATTGCGGCCGATGGGGAAGGTGAAGCCAGGCGGGGAGGGCAAAGTGCTGCCAGGGAAGCGGTCAGTTCCTCCCCGTCTGGGAGGGCCGCTCTGCGAGGGAGGTCAGCGGTCCTTGACAGGAGAGCGCATGGGGTATGAAGGCAGCCGCCCAAAGCTCCATCACAGGACTGACGCTCATCTCCCGCCGACAGCCTTCTGCCGTGAGGACACACCGGCACAGGAGAGATGGGAGGACAGGCCGTTTCCGGCCGGGAGAAACGCCGTGGAAAGGCGTTTCCCTGACACCCTCCGCCTGGCAGAAGGGCAGGGAGAGTAAGCCCTTTCTCCTCCACAGCATGCCTTCCCAGCCAGGCAACTTCGGATGAAACCATCTTTGGAGATGCCCATCTCCCACCATGAAGCCCCAGGAGCATGGAGGGGAGAAGAACAGCAGGTCCGAGGTTCAAGGGCGCAGCCTGCAGTGCCCCTCTCTCCAATGCACCCTGTGTCTCCTCGAAGTTCCTCGGCCTCTACCTTGAGCAGGAAGTCTCTGTGGTGGAGGAGCTGTGTGACAGCTGTCTGGGCTCTGAGGGACTTCAAAGAAAGGCAGCATGTCATGTCTACCCTGCCGGCAGACGGGTCTCAGGTGCTGTGTGTGACGGGGACTCCTCTGACAGAAAGCGCTGGGCCCTTCTTTTCAAAGTGGTCATTCCTAACCCTGGCAGGCCTTCCAGCAATGGCATGGTTGGGCTGCTCGTGGGTTCGATGGGGCCCTGGTTCAGGGCTAGGTGCTGGTGACAAACAGAACAGGGAATGAGATCCGCCCACTCAGGGGTCTTCAAACTTTTTTTCTCCCTCAAACTTTTTTTTTTTGTGGCATCACTGGCCTGGTGGGAGTAGAAAGCCCAGCCTTGCTCCTGGAGAGCTGCTGCTGGATTTGAACTGCCAACCCTGTGGGCTGCAGTCCCACACACAACCACTATGCCACCGGGGCTCAGCCCCTCCCTCAAACTTTTTATTTATTTATTTATTTTTGGGCATCACTGCTCTCCGGTGGTGGGAGTAGGAGGCCCAGCCCCACTGCTGGAATTGAACCTCCGTCCCAGTGGGCCGCAGTTCCATGCACAACCACTACGCAACCGGGGCTCAGCCCTCCCTCAAACTTTTTAAACAGGGATAGAGTTCACTGTCCCTCAGACCGTTGGCGGGCTGGACTATAGTTAAAAAAAACAAAACAAAACAAAATAACCAAAAAAAAACTATGAACAATTTCACTGCGGGTCTGGGATGAGTCGGCTGCTAAGCAGGACAGGCAGTGGCACAAAAACACCCGGCGGGCTGAATAAATGTTCTCAGCGGGCCACATGTGGCCCACGGGCCATAGTTTGAGGACCCCCTAAAGTCTAACAAAAACTGGTAATGGCAGGTCCCTGCTGATCCTCAGTGCAAGGGAAATATGAACAGGGGGTAGGGAATGACTGAGGAAGGGGGCCTGGAGCAGAGGTGGGTGAGGTCAGGTGGATGGAGGCCTTTTGGCTGTGGAGGCAAGAAAGGGCTTCTCTCTGTAAGCTACAGCCTTTGTAGTGTATGGAGTGTGGACTCGGGAGAAGCCGGGGTGTGGACAGGAGGCAGCTACAGGAGTCTTGTTCTGGTGGCTGGAGGGGGCAGCAGGATAAGCAAGTTGGGCAGAGATGCTTCTTTGTGCTAGATCTGATCGGAACCAGGAAATTCAGGCCAACTGACTCCCTGGCGCTTCCCTCTGACGAGCGGCAGCAGGGCCATCTTCTCAGAGATGTGAAGAAGGAGTCCATTCACGGGGAGAAAGCAGGGATTCGGCTCCCTGGGAGGGTGGCATGGCGGTCCAGCGGTAGCTGAATACATAAGCCATCTGGAATTTAGTGAAGTGGGCAAGAGGGGTTTGTTTGTTTGTTTTTTTTTTTGGGGGGGGGGCCCTTTAGCAGAAAGCAGTCCCAATGCATGGGACCAGGAGAGTGAGCGTCCTGGGAAGAGATAGTGGAGAGAAGATGGACTTGCCCAGAACCCAGCTCTGGGACTTGCTAGGTTGAAGATCCCTGATGATGAGAGTCCATCCAGGATCACTGGACAAAGATGACCTTAAGAGGTCATGCTGCCCCCGGGGCATTCCCCAGGGCTGGGAGACGCGTGCACCAGGGAGGAAGCATCCAGCTCCCCAGGGAGGCTCTGGAGCGCGTGTAGGTGCTGGAGAGGGCAGCAGCGAGACTGTCGTTATTTTGTCCTGGGGTCTGGCTCTCGGGGCTGCTTTGCCCTCCTCGACGGCACCTGAGGCCCGGCTGTCCCCGTCCATGCTGTGCGGCTTCAGTGCGTGCTCCCTGCTCCCCTCAGGGCGGTCTGAGAGCTGCTGCTTGGCGCCACCTGTTTGCTCCCCAGTGATGTCTGCGTCGTCCTCTCCCTCCAGGGATTCTTGTCCCAGAGTCTGCCTCAGACTTGCCTGAGGAGTGTGTCCCACTGATACAGGTCTCTGCGGCCTGATCCTCCCTCCCCCAGGGTCAAGAAATCACCGCCCAGGTGAGGAGAGCCATGGGATCTCCAGGGACTAGCACGCGTGCCTTTGGCACGGGAAGAGAGTGGAGGTGCGGCGGCACAAAGAAGGTAAGAGGGAAAGAGGGGAGACAGGGCACAGAAGTTACCAGACTGCACCGGAAACCACAGTTGCCTCTGGGTAGCACGGGGGTGGGGGCACGGACCGCAGAAAACTCAGGCGAGGGAGGGAGGCGGGGAGTTAGACGCAGAGCTTAGAAAGCTTCCTTTCTCCTCCGGGGCAGCTGGTGGCTTTGAACCGTTGACCTTGTGATTAGCAGCCAAATGCGGAACCACTGCTTCCACTGGCCCTAAGCCAGTCAGCCACCTTCCATATCCTGAGAGGTCCTACTGGGCTCACCCTCGGGCCCCTTTCAGTCTCCTTTCTGTAGGGGATGCTTCCTTATCTGTCCAGAGAACTGAGAACTCCGCTGACGTGACCAGAGCAGTGGTCATCCCATCCGATGACCAGGACATGGGAGGTGATGGAGGACGCACACTGGCAGGCTGGTGGCAGAGGTCAAGAGCAGGAGGAAGCCATGAGCTCCCCGAGCTTCTCCTTGGAGGGGAAGGAGGTGGCGGCAGAATGTCAGCGCCGTCTACTCCTGCAGAGCCAGAGGCCTGACCGCCCCGGGTGACCTGACGAGGCATCCTGGGCCTCCCCAGAGTCCTGGTTAACCATGCAGTGAAAGCCTCTCTCCAGTGACATGCTAACCTTGACAGACCGACCCAGGAGCGTCAACAAGATCACGAAGTCATGTCCACTCGCCTTAATCTGCTAGCTTGTGGGTGCACCTAACTTTGACGGCAAATTTAGAAACAGGATGCCAACACACACCCCCACTCTCACCCCCACCCCCCCGGCCGAACGGCGCTGTACCTTAGCTTGTTGCAGTTTCGTGATGACCTCATGCTTTTCCTGGCTGAGGGAGCCCTGCTGGCGCTGTGAGCTAAGCAAAGGGCTGCTAACCACAAGGCTGGCAGTTCAAGAGGAGGCTGCCTGGGCCGGTAAAGGTGTACAGTAGTCGTCAACCCCCCAGGAGCAGGTGCACTTCCTCCACAGTTACTCTGAGCCGGGCTTTGTGAGACAGGCACTGTCTCCGGACACCGCCGGGACGTCTCTGACCCAGACAGCTCTCTATTCTCAGCAGATCCACACTGAAACCCTCACAACTGCCCAGCACGCATGACTTCCCCTCACGGCAGGCCTGGGGACCCACTTCTGCTGCCATCTTGCT
>PVJH01030934.1:0-23770 GCA_004026705.1 Nesogale talazaci
GTCCCTGTTGCCCCTCCAGCCGCCCCATCCACCCCACCCCCACCCCCACCCATCCTACTTATGGCTTATACTGATATGCTCTTCGAAGACTGCTCACCTCATTCAGGTCCCTGCTTCTAAATTGTTAGAGAGGCAGGGAGGAGGGCATGGAGCACCGCAGGGGACGACACCGGGGCCCAGCTGAAGAGACCAAGATCCGGTTCTGATGCCAGCCCTGTCCTTGTCCAGCAGCCTTCTTCCAAGCCTCCATTCCCTCTTCAGCCAGAGAGGGGCTTCACCCGGATTTCACACACCTGTGCATGCACATCCATGTCCACATGCATGTCCACATGTGCACGCACGTGTGGACTCTGAGGAGACTTTGGGAGGATGAAAATCTGCTCGTTTCTTTCTGGGCCTCTCTTCGCCCCTCATAAATACTGAGGGACGATAGAGCTGCTGCAGGCTGGGTGCAGACACTGCCAATCCAGCAGCCTGGGTTTCCAGCGAACTCATCGTGTCCATGGGTCCAAGACAGACGTGTGTTCACCTCTCCCTCCGAGGCCCCTCCCAGGCTCTTGCTGTGTGCCACGCAGCTTCAATATGAGCCCCAGAGTCAGGGCCTCAACGGCCGGGCAGCTAAACAGGCACAAGAGACAGGCAGGAGCTGGGCATTCTGAGGACTGGGCGGGGTGGGGGGAGTTGTTCCTGCTGCATCTGGTCCCTGAGACGACACCGGGTGGACGGGCACTCTGGGGCAGGCCTGGCAAGGACAGAAAGTGACTGCCAGTTCCAAAGTGCTCACTTTCAACCCCTTCAAAGCCTGACTTCCAGACCAGGAAGGGAGCAGGAGCAGAATACCAGCTCCAGGGGACACACACACACACACACACACACACACACACACCTCTTCTGCAGAAAGTAGCCACTGGAGTGAACCAAGGCATCCTGCTACACACAAGGGTCCAAGTCAGGAGGTCACTCAAGGGACACTTTGTGTGTGTGCCCACAGAGCCATCTTCTGGAAAGCGCTCTGTCTCGAGGGAACCTGTGAGCCAAGCAGATATACAACAACCCTTTGCTTTGCCTTCATTTTGCAAACAAGGAAACTGGGGCCCAGGGGGGTGTGTCCTTGGCCCTGGCTGCACTGCAGGGTAGCTTCTGACAGGGTCCAGGCCCAGATCAGGGCGTTGAGGGAGGGGGCAGGGAGGGGAGTTCTGGGTGAGTTGGGTGAACGGTGCCATCCTCCACTGAAGAAAGCAGGCCCTAAAGGGAGCTGATTCCTCCCCAGACCACACAGCCCCAGCAGGTGTGTCACTTCCCAACCTCAGGAGGGGCGTCCTCGAGCTGGGTCAGGGCAGAATCTCCTGCAAGGAGCAGTGGGGTTTGTGCACGTGGGGCCCTCTCTGCTCCCCACGCAGCCAGAGGGAGAACTGAGGACGGGGCTTGGGATACTTTGGGGGTGACTTGGGAAGCCCCTTGGAACTGCACGGGAGGTCCCAGGTGCTGCAGGAAAATCTTGGACTCCCGAATTGCTCTGTCAAAAAGGGAGGAGCGGGGAGTGGGAGCAAGGCCTCCCCCTTCCCCCCCCCCGCCCCCATCCCACTGCCCTCCCCACTGCCTCCCTCAGAGGCCTGGGCGGGCCTGGTGCCCCAGGAGGAGGTGTGTCCCTGGCGCCCTGCCCGCTGGTGCAGCCTGGCTGGGCCGGGCCGGCAGGGGCGGGACGCGCACTAGTATAATAAGCGGCAGCACCGGGCACCAAGGCAGAGAGCTCCAGGCTGGCTCGCTCCGCAGCAGGAGGCTGGCAACAGGCACTCCCTGCTCTGGCCCCGTCCAGTCAGCGCTCACCAGTCACCAGCATGGTCGCCGCGCCCACTGCCTGGTGCTCCGTCGCTCTGGCCCTGCTGGTGGCCCTGCACGAAGGTGAGCCGCCTGGCTTCGCCCGCCCCTGGGACCCCTGGGGCTGTTCGTCGGGGTCTTCCCCCACCCCCACCCCGCGGGGCTGCGGTGCCCTGGAACCAGCTGCGCCTGGGGGCGGGAGCCCAGTGGCGGCCGCAGGGCTCTGTGGGCGCAGGGGTGCAGAGTGCAGCAGCACTGCCGGGGCGCGGGACTGCCCCGTCCTGCGGGGCTCTGGGGCTTCCTGGCGCTGCATTCTCCAACAGGGAAAGCGCCAACTTCCTCGATTATGCAAGAGGAGGGGGCCAGCACATCCCCCTGCCCCCCAGTCCCAGGCGCCTTGACCCACGTGTCCACTTCTCTCTCCCCCACCTTGCGTGCAGGCCAGGGCCAGACCGCCGTGGGGCCTGAGCCGCCCACGCCCTCTGCCAGAGCCTGGGGCGCCCACCTGCGGCCTCGGCGGTGCTCCTGCAGCTCCTGGCTGGACAAGGAGTGTGTCTACTTCTGCCACCTGGACATTATCTGGGTGAACACCCCGGGGTGAGCTGCACGGGGGCGTCCGCTGGGGCTGCTGGGTGGGGGAGCAGCAATGGGACTGCTGGCGAGCCAGTGGCACTTCAGAAGGAGGTCTCCTGGGAATACTCTCAAGAACCTGGCAGCAAAGGCTTGGGCCCGTTTTTGCCCAGAGCTGGGCACCGAGAACAGAGAGGCTAGGTACTCTCCCCAGGATCACACAGGAAGGAGCGATAGGGCATGATAGGTGAACTCACTCCCACTCTGCCATGCTGCCTCTGTCCCGCCATCCAAGAATACCTCAGCCGAGGACAGCGCCCCTGTCTGGGCTGTGCCAGGCCCCGTGCGAGTCCTGCCTGCTGTTATCATGGCATGCACACACACCCCAGGCACCCCCTGAAGTAGGCTCTACTGTTGTCTCTGGATGACAGATGAGAAGCCTGCCTGTGTCACCTGGCTGGCTGCGGTGGGGGCCAGTGCTGTCTATTCCACGGCACTGCACTGCCCCCAGGCCTCTGCATACCTCCAGTTGCAGTTTCTGTGTTTGGTGGGGGGGGGGTGGGGGGGGGAGAGGAGGGAGGGGGAACTGTTTTTCTTTTTCTTTTTTCATTCCTTCTGCAAATTGCAAAAGGCAGGAGAAGCCCTGCACGTAAGCGTGTGTAGAGCTAATCCACATCCAAACACTCGCTCAGGGCGGGAACCCTGCCAGTCCCTGCGTGCTGGCTTGGCCTCCCGTCATTACAACTCCAACACAGCGTCTAAAATTAGCTCTGTGACCCACAGGTGCTGGTCCAGCCGACCCGGTCCCTGCCCTGCCCCCTGCCTACCTTAACCAGACTCAGCATCTGCAGTCACTGCCCAACACGGGGCCACATGTAAAAGTCAGAGCCCCCCGGGCACGTGGGGACCCCTCTAGGCAGGCAGGTCACAGGGCGAAGCAGCTCGCACTTCTGTGGAATGGCCTGATGCCTTCCCCCTTCCCTCCTGCCAGGGCCAGGGGAAAGCAGGCTTTTGGAACTAGCTAGAGGCCCTGCCTGGCTCCAGCAGCTCACGCCTGTCTGGAAGTGGGGAGGGGTTAGGGGGACTCTTCAATTCCCCAGTTGAGGGTGGGGCCCGCACAACCTACCCGCTTTCCTCTACGGGCTGGGAGCACTTCCTGAACTATACCTGTGGAGTGTGGAGGGACTTCTGGGGGCCAGAGGCAGGTGACCTCGCACTGCCCCCCTAGTGGCATGGCTGACTGCCCTGGGTGCAATGTAGACAGCCCTTCTCACCAATGGCCGTGAGTTATCTAATCCTCTCTCTCTTTCTCTCTTTCTCTCTTCCTCTCCCCACCCCACACTACCTTGCTGGCTGCATGCCCACAGACAGACAGCTCCGTACGGGCTGGGAAACCCGCCAAGACGCCGGCGCCGCTCCCTGCCAAGGCGCTGTGAGTGCACCAGTGCCAGGGACCCCGCCTGTGCCACCTTCTGCCATCGAAGACCTGGTAGGTGGGCACCCAGCTTGCAAGGACTGGGGCGGCTGCTACTCAGCAGAGAGGTGGGGGGGGGAGGGGGGCCAGCAAGCAGCATGCTAGGCACCCACAAACTGTGGGTGGCACCCCTTTCTGCAGGGAACTAGACACCCCAAGTCCCTCCCCCTGTCCAGCAGAAGACTTCTGGGACCATTCACCCACCCACCCCCACTCCTGGGCAGAAAGGACTCTCCCCTGATAGCAAAGGAGGCTGCCCCAGGGCCCTGGAGGGTAGGGGGTGGGGGGAAAGGAACCCATCCCATCTGATCACACAGCTAACTGGAAGTGGAGCTGAGCTGCCCCTTAGTCTGTCTGAGGAGCCCACTAGATTTGGGAGTCCAGCTTGTGGTCCAGGGACAAAGTGGCACATGGAGTGGGGAGGCCGTGCCCCACCTCAGGAGTGTTAACGAGTGCCAGGGCCTCTGTATTCCTACCTGGGAAGGGGTGGGAAGGTGAAGCTATGCCCTTCCCCTCCTCACTTGGAGCATTTAGGGCAAACAGAAACCCATTTCACGACACCCCTGGTCCCGGCCCCGTGTCCTGGGACAGT
The DNA here is from genome assembly GCA_004026705.1 of Nesogale talazaci. NCBI lineage: Eukaryota > Metazoa > Chordata > Mammalia > Afrosoricida > Tenrecidae > Nesogale > Nesogale talazaci. The sequence goes on from PVJH01030934.1 coordinate 4,455, forward strand.
TTATGAGAAACTCCCTTGGTAGGGCTCCACCCCTGCCTCAGTTTCCCCCCCCCAAAGGCCTGCGCTCTGCTGCAGGTGGCTGGATTCTGGGAAGGCTGGCCATCCAGCTGCCTGTCTACGGCCAAGCAGGCATTCCCGGTAGCTCAGTTTTCCTCGGTCCCCACCCCTCCTGGGAAGGGAAGGAGCCAGGTGCACAGGGTGGAAAAGGACCTGCTCCTAGGGCAGCCGGGGTGGGGCTGGGCTGGGCCGCCGGCCAGGTGCATCGGGGCCCTGCAGCCCCTCACCCTGGCCCTCATGCCGTTCATCCAGGGCTGAAGCCGAGGCAAGTCCCCGCTACAGGTGCCCTGGTGGCACGGTCCAGGCTGACAAGACTGGCTGGAGCCTCTGCAGGAGAGCATGCCCAGTGGCTGAGGTAAGTGGCACCTGCACTGGGCAGGGGGCGGGGGGGGGGGTGGTGGTGGACGGGAGCACTGGCTGCGAGCTTTGTACCTTTCCTTTGGCCCCATGTGAGTTGATACAGAAGGCAGGATGGGCCCAGAGAGGTCAAGGCACTTACCCAAGGTCACACAGAAGCATCTGACTGACTCCAGAGTCTGTGCGCTGAACCCCAGGCCCTTGGTGACCGCTGGGCCAGGAAAGGGACTCTCTGAGAGAACTGGGGTATTAGAGAATTTGAGACGGTGGAACTCATCCATGTTCATTCGGGCTGTGTCTAAATCAAGTATCCCCCACTTGCTGGGGGATAACCTGCTCCTCCCTGCTGCCCCAGACTGGAGTGCCTCCCTGGTGACATTGGTATGACTCGGTTCAAGGCTTGGCACACAGAAGATGCTCATGAACACCTGCTTGCTTGAGCTGACTGGAGAGCAGATACCAGGCCTCTGGCTCCGAGGCCACGATGGAGGGTCTCCAGGCACAACCTGGCTAAAGCCCCAGCAAATCGTGTGGACTTAGGCACGGCCCATGAGTGCTCTGTGTCTCCGTGCCCTAAAGCTGGGGCCTTGGTGTTGTCTATCTTGAGAACTGGGGGAAGGATTTGCTGCTTGGTTTGGAGGCCCCCGTCATCCCTGCCCTGCTGTTCCTGGGGATCCCTCCAGCCAGCCCTGCTGCTCCAGGCACCTGTCTTTGAGACAAGGCTGGAAAAGAAAGGGAAAAGCAGGAAGGTGAGGCAGGGCAGGCATGGTCTTACGCACTGTCTTGGGATGGAAATAACCAGAATAGGACCTCACAAATAAAGTGACCAGATTTTAACATTGGTAAAGTGGACACCATTGACCGGGGGGAGGGGGTAGAAAGGGTATATTCCCTTCCCATTCTCCCGCCGTTCCCTAGCTTGTCATGTATTCTTTCCAAAACTCGGGACTTTTTTAAAACTCCGTGGGACACGGAAAAAAATTGTTTAAAATCAGGACTGTCCCACCAAAAGTGGGACGTCTGGTCACTTTACACCAGGCCCCAGCACATCCCAGAGTGCAGAGCTCACCAGGTGGGCCCAGGTGTACATTTGTCAGGGAAGCCTATAGGCCTCGTCTGCTCCCTGCCAACCCCAGGCAGTCATGGTCTCCCCAGGATCAGGAGGGCCCCAGCCCCGTCACCCCTCACCGACGCCACAAATGAGGGTGTTATCTCCCAAGATGCTAAGTGGACACTCCTTGGTTCACAGGAGCATTTTTGCCGCCAAGACCCACCTTGCCAGGAGACAGCAGAAGACGAGGAGAGAGCCCAGGCTCACACCTCCCCGGTGGAGGAAGAGATAGCGCCGGGCAGCGGAGCATCATTGTGGAGGAAGTCGCATGGAGACATGAGGAGAGGGACAGTCCAGGGCTGCCCCTCTGCCTATCTCCTGGGGAAAAGACTCTGGTGACAGTCAGCTGGACTCGCTCACTGGGAGAGAGCCCCCACTCTGGAGTTCCGGGCGCTCACGTGACCAGGAAAGCTCTAAGCCTCCACTGCCGGGCCACCTCCCGCCCCGGGAACCTGGTGGCCACACATGAACCTCCCAGAGCTCATGTCCCTCAGGGCCTCCTGTCTGCTGGCCAGCCAGCCCCGAGTGGCTGTGCAGCAGGTGGACGCTCATGCCCGTCAGCCCCCGGAGGCTGGATGGCAGCTCCTTCCCCAGGGCTGGTATCCTCACTGCCCCAACCATCCTTGCCAGCTCCTTAACCCCATCCTGATGCCTGGGACCCTCAACCTGCAGAACATTCCTGGTGGGAAGGCAACCGTCTATACATAACTTACCAGCTATAAGAACTTTGAGACTCTCATTTATTTATTTTAATGTATTTTTGTAGACTCAATTATTTACCTGCAAACTTCTATTTGTAATAAATGACAAAATGATACTCTGGTCTCCTCTGGTCTCGGCCCTGGGGTGGAGGAGGTGCTGGGGAGTCGGGGTGGGGAGGAGGCAGGGTAGGGTAGACAAGAAAGAGAAGGAGTGGCCTGGGTTCCGGCCCTGACTGGCAGCTCTGGCCACTGTTGCAGCTTCGCAGGGTTCTTGCCAACCACAGTGCCTGGGCACCACTTGCCGCTTTGACACCCAGGGTCCTTGGACTGGCAGACCCAAGCCTATCCCAAGACCATGCCTAGAAGGAGCCAAGGTCGTGAAGGCCCCAAGACCCAGGTCTGTCCCAGCTGCCTGGCCTTCCAGGGGCTAGCTACGAGGCTGGGTCACAAATGAAGCGTGGGGCTGGACAACTTCTGGGTATGGGGGATGAGGGATGGAGGATGAAGGGTCAGGAGAGTTGCTGCAGGGCTGCCATCCGAGACGGGGCCCCTCCCTCCTGTTCATGAGTCCCAGGGCAGAAGGTGCTCACACTTGTCTGAAGCCCCAATATCTTTCAAACTCCGGGATCTGCGAGTTCCTTCAGCAGGAGGTGGCGCTGTCCCCTCTGGCGGCCCATGCGCTCTGTCCAGAGCGAAGGGCCTGCGACATCTCTGGAAGGTTTGGAAGCTTTGGCCATGTGGGGCTGGCCCACAAACTCTCAGGCACTGCCTCAGTGGCCTGGTGCAACTTGCTCAGCCCTGGAGACTCCCATCCACCACCTCGGCTCCAGGATCCTCCTCTCAGCCCGTTCCCTGCCACTCTGCCCGCAGTGTCAGCCTCGGGGCAGGTCAGCCGATCCTGCCAGAGTCCAAGCAGCAAACCAGATGGCTCCCAAGGCAGCCTGCAGCTGCCGTCACTCTTCCAGACTGCTGCCTGGACCCCAGCCCTCTTCCTGCCCAAGCCCCCTGCCAGGAGCTGAACCCCTTGCCTGCAGCTGGCTGGCACAGGGAGTGGCAGGTGTGGTCAGAGCTGGCTCTTGGGAAATATTTGTGAGAAAGAATCATTTACACCATGCTCTAATCCTACCATGTCCCAGTCCCAGCCCTTACTCCCTTGTGGAAGAATAACAGTAACTGTTAACATCTGCAGATGTTGACTCAGATTAACCCATCTCGTCCTCAACATCATCCACCTGTGCATACTAGATGTACTTTCTTTTTAAAATCACTTTAGGGGGCTCATAGACATGCTCTCATTCTCCCCAGTTTCCAGATGAGAAAACTGACGCAGGTCCTATGAGCTTGCCTAAGATCGTACGTCAAGCAGACCGTGGCGGCAGGGGCTGAAGCCGGCTCCCTGGTGCACATACACAATAGTCAACGGTCGGCTGAGTTCACGGTGTGACCTTGGACAAATCTCTCTCCCTGTCTGAGCCTTCGTGTTTTTGTTCTATTCACACAATGGGAAATAATCGTCCCTGCTTCAAGGACTAGGGAACACTAGGGAAGTGGCAGGTTCCTACCAGACTCTACAGTAAGGGGCCCGGCCCAGCCAGGAGAGACTGAGCTATGCAGGGGGTCTTCTTGACAAAGGGAACATTGCCGGAGACGCCGGAGATAAGGAAGGGGCAGAAATGAGTAAGACTTACTTAAGAGTCTCTGGATAGAGCCACACAGGGTTTGCATTCAGCTTTTAACCTAAGGGTTGGTGCTTCAAAATCACCCGGGGGGCACTGCAGAAGCAAGCGCTGGCCATCGATTTCCTGACAGCTGACAGCCAAGAAAAGCCCCTGGAGAAGTTTCACTCTGCAACCCACCAGGTCTCTGGGAGCCCGATGGGCTCTACGACTGTGGATTTTCCCAACTTTAAACCTCAAGTAAGAGAGGGAATTCAGGGCAGAGGAGGCACGGCAGTGGGAGTGATGCCTCTAGGCTGAAGTGTGAAGAAGGGAGGATCTGTAGGGGACAGTCACAGAGGCCAAATGAAGGATTCTGGGGTTTCTCTGGGGGGGCAGCAGGGAACCTCGGGAAGTCTGTGAGCAGAGCTAAGGGTCAGAATGATGTCTATGGGGGCTGGCTAGGGCTACAAGTGACAGAGGAAAAATAAAAAAACCGGGGGTGGGGGTGGGGTGGGAGGCGAAGCTAGTTCCTGTCCGTCTATTCTGACTCAACACTTTCTCCGCTGCAATCTTTATGGAGGCGGGTGGCCTGGTCTTTCTTCCATGGTACCCCTGGAGTGGGTCTGAAACGTCGGCGATTGGATTGGCGATTGAGCACAAACCCTTTGGGTCAAGCAGAGCCCCAAGTGAGGAGAGAGGCAGGGAATTACCATGGACAATTAGAAATCCCTATTGCACCCCAAGGCGTGGAAGCTGGTGCAGGTGATCTGCAAGGCATTTGCTGCCCATCCCAAGCGAGGGGCAGAGCGTACCTCTCACGCAGCAGGAAAAGACACCCTGGCAGCGGGGAAAGAAACCATTCAAAATGACCCCACCCCCTTGGAAGCCCCACCAGGCAGCAAGGTGAAGCACCCCAGAACCGCAGGTGGAGGGAGACAGGGGTGCTGGAGGAGGGTGATTCAAACACCTTGAGAAGCAAGCCACTTCCTGCGCTTTGCAGGGCCTGCAGAGGGCTCAGGAGGCCCTGGTCAGGGTTCAGAGAACAATGGTCCTGAGGATTAAGTCATGAGGTGGCTGAGCGGAGAAGAGGAAGTCAGGTAGTCAACGTGGGGTGGCAGCCAGTTGCTTCGACGTGCAGTCCTGGGCCCCCCGTCACCAGTCTGCTCTCCCTCAGGAGGGTTTCTGCAGCCCAACAAGGGGGGGGGGGTGTGCCCAACCCTGTACCTGCTTCCACCAAGCCCCCAGCTGGGCCCCAGAAGAATGGCAGGAGGTGTGCTAGGATGTGGAAACAGAGAACAGTGGGGAACAGGACCTGTGGAAGCTGGGAGGAACAGCATCCACATTTGGGGAACTGGAGTTTTGAAAGGAAACGTCTTCCCTCTCTCTGCCGTGCCAGTGACTAGGAGACAGGTTTTTCTCACCGGAAGTTTTGGGAGTGAAATCTGGGTCCTTTATGGCTGCGGCAGTGGGCAGAGACTGACCAGAAGAGCACATGATGACCCTGATCGATGCATGTCAAATGCAGAGGCCCCAGCAGGGAGGTCTGGGGTTAGGGCTGTGCAGGTTATGTGCTTAGCCCCATAGCTGAGGCCCAGTCTGGGCCATTTCCAGCTCAGGCCTGCTTCCTATCCCTGCAGCTTGCAATCAACCCCGCCCCAGCGAATTATTCTCTCTCATTAAAATTAGAGAACTGGGTTTCCAGTTCATTGTGCCTAGCGGAACAATGCCTTCTTGGAGTGTGGCCCCAACAATTCTAAGTGATTTACTCTGGGAAGCTCTTGTCAGCAAGATAAACAGAACCTGTCCTCAAAGACAGTGGCCAAGCTGTTCTGGGGGAGCGAGTCTTAAGTACCATGATATAAACAGAGCCATTAGAACAGTTATTCATACTCACTCAGCACTTACTACGTGCTTGTCAGTAACCCCTTGATTTCCTACAGCAGCCTGACGGTTTTCGTCTGACAGGAGAGAAACGTGTCACTCAGCGGCTGGTCTGCGAGGTAAACCCTGTCTCGGGACACCTGAGACAGTCCACCTTTTTGATAGTGTGTTTAGTCTGGGTCGACTAGAGAAACAAATTCATAAACACATGGATGTATATAAGGGAAAGATTTATGTACAAGAGGAATGGAACATTGAGAAAACATCCCAACCCAGTCCAGTTCAAGTCTATAAGTCTCATATTAGCCCATATGTCTGATACCAAGCCATAAGTCCTCTTCTGACTCACGAAGCACATTCAATGACGTTAGGACAATCACCGGCCTGTGGGTGCAGAGTCTTGTGTATCCATGGTGGTAGAAGCATCTCAGCACTGGTGGGGGTCTCCCTGTGGCCTCCCAAGCATCTCAGCACTGGCAGGAGTCTCCACGTGGCTTCTCCGGCCCCAGAGGTGGGGTTCCATCAGGGCAAGCCCATGTGGCTTCTCCTCCAGCTACTTCAGGTTCTAGGACTCTGGGTCTACCAGCATGCTGCCATATGTCTTGCTAGTAGAGTGTCTCTGAGGGACTGTCTCTATAGTCTCTCACTTCCAATGGGAAATACCCTGAGATTTCCCAGAAACCTCAGAGAAAGCCATGCCCACATAGAGGTCTCATTGGCTATCTCCAGACTGACAGGCTAGGACTCCACCCCTACACTCCCAATCATGAAATTGACATGAGTACATGACGCCACAGATAGGGCACCTCATGCTGTCATGAAGGAGGGAAGTCCAGGTGGCTTCCTGGAAAAGAGGACAGACCTGCCGACCAGGTATGAAGGAAAGGAGTCAATCAAGTGAAGGAGGAGGGGAGAAGTGTAGTCCTGGAGAGGCCTCTGTGGGGGAGAGTGGTTTCTCTCAGCTCCTTCCAGGGAGCGAAGCAAGGAGGACACCCGGGAAAAGCTGGAGAGGGGCAGTGCCTCCCTGAGCACCTGGCACCAGGCTGGAGGCAACAGGAAGGACAGACCTCCAGTGGTTGTCCCTCGGGTCAGAACCTCAGAAGACATCCACCAGGAGAAAAGCCACAGCTACCACCAGTGATCCCCATCTACTTGAGTCCAAGTCCTGCCAGGGCCCTATGTGTCCAGCCAGAACCAAGGGCTTTTGCCGGTGGCCCTGCTGCTGAGGGGCCTCCGGGTAGACCCCACCCCCTACCTCCTCCCCCTCCCCCACCCCCCAAGACTCTTGCCATGTCTCCATGCCCTCTGTTCCTGCTGCAGGCCTCCAGGCTCACAGACCAGCCACCATAGACCAGGGCAGTCTGCTCCAGGAGCTGACTTTCCAACTCTGTGGTGGGGGCAGCAAGAGAGGGTCTGAAGAAGGCAGGGCTGGCACATCCCAGGGCTAGGACAGCACTTGGTGCAGGGAAAGGGCTGTGGGCTATGCCTGGCCCGCGTGAGTCCCAGGAGAGGGGTGGCCTGATCCCATAGTCAGGCTAGGAATCGCATGCAGTGTCGGACCAGGAATGTGAAATTGAGTGATGGGGAGGCAGGGAAGCTTGCTCAGCAGAGGAGAGCCAAGATGGGAGCTGACCTTGGGCAGCTGGCTTATCTGCCCCTCCCGTCCAGCAGGCACTTCCAGCTCTGGAGTTGCCCTCCCAGCCCCTCTCAGGGGAGGGCAGAGTGAGGGCCTCGCCTTGGCCTGCCAGGGAGCCGTGCCAAGAGCCCTGGGCGGCTTGGCAGCTCGGAAGTGGGCTGTGTGCGGGCCCGCCGGGAGCCCGGGAAGAGGAATGCGGCCTAATTAATTCCCAGCTCCTGCTCAGAGGGCCCTGCCCCCTGGGAGCAGCTGCTGGGACAGGCCTTCCAGGGCGCCACCGGCCTGGCCTGTCCGTCACTTGGCAGCTGAAGGGAGTGATCCTGAAGGCAGTGATCGGGGCTGCAGGCTGGGAGTTGGGAGACCCTGGCCCCAGGCATGCTCACTCATGTCGCCTGGCCCTCTCCAGGCGGGGACAGTTCTCCGCAGACCTAAAGGGTCCCTATGAGATGGTGTCGACTTGATAGCAGTGCCTTTGCTTCTTCTTCAGGTGAAGAGACACCTGAAGCAAGGATGGACCTCCTGGGAAAGGCCATACATACCCCGACTTTCCCTGGGCGGGGCCACCCTCCAGGGCCAGCTTCAGCACTTCAGGCAGGACTGGCGGTAGGAAGCATCCCATCCACCTGAGACGGTCTCCCTGGGGTCTCCACCCATTTGGTCACCCTATTGCTGCTTGACGCCCACGTTGGCACAGCACCCACTCCACCACGCAGACCACACACTCAGCCCCACAGGCTTGGGGAAGGTCTCCCTGAACCTCACCATGCCCACGCCTCAGGGAAGCTCAGAGCTCGGTGGTAATGGGCTAGACCAAGTCCATGCAGTGAGAAGCGGAGCCAGCAGGGGCGCCTGGGCCGGCCTGATGCCAAGACTCCATGCCCATCAGCAGACCAGGAAGTGAGCAGGACAGCCACGTTACGAGCTGGTGTCCTGTGATTCTGCATGAGGCTGCCGTGCGGAATTACTGGCCACTCCACAGGAGAAAGGTGAGGCGTGTGCTTCCCATGAAGAGCTTTAGTCTTAGAAACCCACAGGGGCAGTTCCACTCAGTCTTACAGGGTGGCTACAAATTAGAATCTATTTGTTGTGTTGTTGTTGTTGTTCTGAGCCTCATTTCTCTCACCTGCCAAATGGGGATGAGAGGCCAACTTTACAGGGTCCGTCCTGAAGTTCATTAATAGCAGCTCACACGAATTGTACTTCAGCCTTCTAAACACTTCATTTTTACGACTTGTATTTGTAACTTACAAATCAAGACTTAACGCATGGAATGAATGATAGTTGCAGAAAAATAAACAAAACACAGCAATTATTGAGCAATATCATTGATATCCCATGGAAGCAACTATGTTGCTAAAGATTACTTTTTTAGTGGGTATGCTTGTACTTCGGCAGGGACCTGCCAGACATGCAAGCAGGGTGTCATTGCTGATGTCAGATCACTCTTGACTGAAAGCAAAGAATACCAGAAAGATGTTTATCTGGATTTTATTAACACAGAATAAATTATGCATAACATTTCAAAGAATGGGGATTCTGGAACACTTCATTGTGACAGAGAGAGAGAGAGAGAGAGAGGGAAAGAGAGAGATGAGGTGGCTTAAAATCAGGAGAGGTGTGCGTCTGGGTTGTATCCTCTCACCATACTTACTCAATTTGCATGCTGAGCAAGACACTGGGCTGTGTGAAAAGGATGGAGCCTCAGAATCGGAGGAAGACCCATTAACAACCACTGGGTTGTGCAGACAGCACCACCCTGCCCGCTGAAAGCAAAGAGGACTGGAAGTTTTTACTGAAGAAGCAGGACTTCCCAGTCAATGTGGTGAAAGTCACACAAGTTGGCCAACAGGCAAGATAATGACAAATGGCGGAAAGATAGAAGTTGTCCAGAATTTCATATTATTTGGGTCCGCACGCGTGCCCAATGGAAGCCGCAGTCAAGAAATCAAACAATGTAATGCATTGGGGAAATCTGTTGCAGAATATGACTTCAACGTGATAAAAAGCAAAGACGTCATCTTGGGACTTAACGTGCACCTGAGTCAAAGCAGGGTGTTTTCAACAGCCTCATTACGTATCTGGAGCTGGACCCTGAGAAGAGTGGGTGCAGGTGAATGATGGTGGTGGTGGAAACACTGAGTGCACTATGAACTGCCAGGAACGAGCAAATGTGCGTTAGAAGAAGTGCAGCCAGAATGCTCATGAGAAGCAAGAGAAGCAAGAATTCATCTCACACGGGACAAGTCACTGGAGAAGGACATCATGCTGGGCAAAGTAGAAGGGAAGAAGAAGCCCTTCAATGTCATAGATTGGCACAGTGGCCACAGCAGTGGGGCTCAAATGTAGAAGCGATCAGGAGGGTGACACAGGATAGGACGTTGTCTCCTTCTACTGTCATAGGGCCGCCAGGCATTGGAAGTGATCCTCCCTAACCTCATAAGAGCATTCGTGGCTACTCCATATTTCATCACCAGGCTTTAAGATCAGGCTTTAAGGCATCTGTGTACCCCAGAGGTGCTTCTGAAGGCAAGTGTGGTGTTCTGCTTCCAAAGGAACATCCCGAGGAGCAGTTCCACTCAGCCCATTCGGGGTTGTCTTGACAGCACCCGTGATGGTCGGGGATTGTGTCAACTAGACACTCCTGGGGGAGGGTAGAGGCAGAGCTCAATTTATCCATGTGTCACAGCCTGATAACACTTCCTTTGTGTCACAGTCTTTTTGTATAAGAAAGAGAAACCAAGCTGAGTCAAATCCTCTTTGACCCTTGCCTTCTGTCAGACCTGGATCTTACCTCTGGTTCTTCCGTCTCCTGCTACATCATCTGCAAATTCCAGGAGCCAACAGTTGACTACTGATGGTGCATCCATTTGGCCAACTTTAGCCCTCCGCATCCACTAGCCTGTGCCCTTTGCTTCATCATCCTGCTTCCTTCATCAGCTTCTTTGAGTCAGGAGAGACGTGACTTGAACCGGACTGGGCTTACCTATTTCTACCGCTGTGTCAGCCATTTCTTGATCTAGATCTCTTTCCATACACAGCATGTACAACCACATGTCAGTGGTTTTTCTCCTCTAGAGAATCCAACCTAGCACATTTGGTACCAGGAGTGGTTTCAGAGAAACAAAGTTTTATAGATGAGCTTTCTTAATTGGTTCTCAGGTGTAGTTGGGCCCAATGGCACCAATAACTCCAAATCTGTAAGTACAGATAGGTCTATCACTACTAGTAAAGAGGGCACTGTTAATTCATGGCATGAAGTGGCAAAGCTAATACCCAAAATAGCGCAACCAACAGATGAAGTATGAGCGAGAAGTGAGGGGCTGGGCAACCAGATGTTTGATAGCATTGGCTTGTGGGTCCTTCTTACAATGGACAAACTATTCAAGGAAGCACAAGGACTTAGAGCATTAGAAGCCCAGCTCAAATGCCATTTAAATGACCTCAAAGCTTCTAACTGATACTGTGAAATACCAAACCCAGATTCTTATCATATGAGTAGCTGAATTACAATGACAGCTTAATTCTCAACCTAGAAAGGTGTCAAAGTGAGACCACTGATTGGAAAGAAATGGAACCCCAAAATTTGGGATAGGGACATCTAGGTCCATAAGCTAGAAGATGGATGGACACATTGAGCCCTAGATCCCACTGAGCCTCTGAAGTTACCAGCACCACCCCTCCCAACTGGAGATTAATTCACTCTCAGTCAAGCCATTATCTCCCCCACCCACACTTGAGATTAGCAGCCAGTGTGCCTGTTGATATGGACCTGGGGCTGTGTCTGGAGCACTGCCTGAGGCAGATCCCTTACACAGTAGTACTGGTTTCCTTGGAAACACCTTCCCCACCCATTATTGCCTCTAGACCCATAACTAGATTTAAGTCACAGTGATGGCTTGAGGGTGAAGTCCAGATGGTGACCCAGGAAGAAGTGTGCTGTGATCCTCAAGAACTGCTAGACTTTTCTTATGCCTACAGACGGAAACCAGGAGAATATGTGTGGTCCTGGTTATTAAGGGTATAGAACAATGGTGGGAGGAACATATGCTTGGACTAGTCTAGGTTGATTGCTATAGGCCCACTAAGTGCTGATTCTTCATTCATTCTTGTTTTAGCTAGAGAGGTTAGAGCAGGATCTAATAGCTTTGCTGAAATATGCATTTCAAGATGGCCTCCATGAAGTCAAGTTGAAGCATTGGCTCTACTTGGTACAAGAAGGCACCAAAGGCTTAGAGAAATGGGCATGTTCGAGTGGGTTGATCAGGATAGACCCATAGACCTAAAAATTGGAGAGCCCCAAATACATAGATTTTACCAAAACAGAAGCAAATTTGTAAAGTGAGCCCCAGTATCTTTGAAGGCTTCTGTAATTGCTATTTTATATCAACCAGGCTTTACAATGGGAACTGCCTTAAGTGAATTAATATTTAGGGCAATGGGGCTGACTGGACCCCCTGGGGTAGGGATCAAGTGGCAACACTTAATTGACAGATACAAGGTGGGCGTGGTTATCATAATGGAGAATAGAGTCAAAATAGTAATCAGAAGAGACTGGCCCATAGGAACCTATGGTCTTGGCTACTTAGGCAGGGTATCCCTAAAAGTGAAATCGATGGGAAGCATAGTCAATATTTACATGACTCAAGTGGCACTTGATCCATACATATCCATTGTTACATACATACACGTGACCCAGACCCATTTAAATGGCAGATCCATACCACTGGAATGAATGGAAGGCTGGGTCCAATTGAGCAAGAACCCCACTAACAACCAGAGATTTATACTATTAGTCTTCCTCTTGGTCTTCCCCAAAGGGATCTGTGACCTTTCACAAGAGTTCATTGGGGCAAAAGATATCATCATACTTTGGAGGGATTACTGGACACTGGCTCTGAATGGATATTAAACCCAGGACTCAATCCCCAAACTCAAAACACTTGGAAGGTCTTCCAGTCAGCACCTATGGAGGTCAAGTAATCAAAGAGTCTAGCTCAGGCCCCTCCCACGGTGGGTTCCCAAACCCATCCTGTAGTGATTTTCCGGGTTCCAGAATGCATCACTGGAATAGACAGACTCAGAAACTGATAGAACCCCCTTACCGAATCTTTGAAATGTGGAATAAGGGCTATGACAGTAGGAAGAGCCAAGTGGAAGCCATTAGAACTGCCCTTCCCAGGAAAATGGTAAACCAAAAGCAATTCTGTACTCTTCTGGAAGTTTCAGAGATTAGTGCCACCATCGAGGACTTGAAGGATGAAGGGGTGATAATTCCCACCACATACCTATTTAAATTGCTATGTGGCCTGTGCAAAAATCATATGGATCTCAATGAGTGACCATGGATTATGATAAACTTAACCAGGTGGTGACTCCAATTGAAAATGCTTTTCCAGATGTGGTTTCATTACTTAAGCAAATTAATATCTCTCTAGATACCTGGTAGGCAGCTATTGATCTGGCCAATGCCTTTTTTCCCCCGACTGCAATTTCAAAGGGCCACCAGAAGCAATTTGCTTTCAGCTGCCAAGAGTAATAATACATGTTCACAACTCTACCCCAAGGTCATGTCAGTTCGCTGGAACGAGGCCAAAACTTAGTCCACAGGAATCCTGACTGCCTTTCCCTCCCACAAAATGTCACTGGTCCCTTACAATGATGACATTATGCTGATTGAACCCAATATGGCAGAAGTATCAACGACTTCAGATTCATTGGTATAACATCTGCTCACAACAGAGAATCAAGAACTTCCATCTCAGTAAAATTTTTAGGAATCTAGTTCTTGTGGGGCATGTCGAGATATTCTTACTAAATTAAAAGATAAGTTGTTGCTTCTGGTCCCTCCCACAACTAATAAGAAGGCACGACGCCTGGTGGGCCTCTTTGGATTTTGGAAGGTACCTATCCCTCATGTGGATGTGCTACTCCTGCCTATGTATCAAATGACTCCAAAAGCTATCAGCTTTGAGTAGGGCTCAGATACAGAGAAGGCTCATCAACACGTTCAGGGTGTTCTGCAAGGCGCTCAGCCGCTTGGGTCATATGCTCCAGCTGATCCACTAATGCTGGAGTGGCAGACAGAGATGCAGGGTGGTGAGTTTTGGGCAGACCCCTATTGGCAAATCACAGCACAGACCCTTAGAATTTGGCAGCAAAGCTCTGTCATCCTCTGCGATCACCCACCTCTCTCGAAAAACAGCTTTCAGCCTGTTAAGCGTTCTTAGTGGGCCCTGAATGCCTCATCCTGGGCCACCAAGTCACCACCAGGCCTGAGCTGCCCATCATGAATTGGGTGTTATCTGACCTACCACAGTCGTAAAACTGGACGTGCACAGCAGCACTCCATCGTGACATGGGAGTGGCAAAGACGAGATTGGGCTAGAGCAGGACATGTGGATCCAAGTAAGCTGCATGAAGAAGTGGTCCAAATACCTGTGGTCGCTACTCCTGGTCTGCACCTATGGCCTAGCAGGAGTTCCTTAAGATCAGTTAGCTGAGGAACAGAGCATCCAAGCTTGGTTTACCAATGGTTCTGCATGCTATGCAGGTACCACTCGTAAGTGGACAGCAGCAGCAGCAGCACTACAGCCCCTTTCTGGAACCTTCTCGATGGAGAGTAGTGAAGGAAAATCCTCCCAATGGGCAGAACTTGAAGTGGTACAGCTAGAGCTTCAGTTTGCCTGGAAGGAGAAATGCCCAAATGTGTGACTCTCTATTGATTTATGGGCTGTGGCCAATGGTTTGTCCGGATGGTCAGGAACTTGGAAGGAGCATGATTGGAAGATTGGTGACAAGGAGGTCTGGGAAAGAGGTATATGGACAGAACTCTCTGAATGGACTTCTTAAAAAGTGTAGATATGTGTGTCTCACGTGAATCACCACTGAAGTGGAAGATTTTTTAGGAGGTGGGGGAAGCATCACTGCCCTGGTGGGAATAGGAAGCCCAGTCTTGCTCTTGGAGAGGTGCTGCTGGATTTGAACCGCCAAACCTGTGGGCCGCAGTCCCGCACTCAACCACTACGCCACCCAGGCTCAACCCAGAAGTGGAAGATTTTTAACAATCAGGTGGATAGGATGATATCTTCTTTGGAAATGAATTCTCTTTCCCCGGCCACTCTGGTCGTTGCCCAATGGGCACAGGAACAAAGTGGACATGGTGGGCCTGGTGGGTCTCTTTGGATTCTGGAGGGCACATGTCCCTCATTTGGGCAGAGTGGAGGCTCTGCATGGGCTCAGCAACATGCACTTCCACTCACCGAGGCTGATGTAGCCACTGTCACCGCTGAGTTCCCCATCTGCTGGCAGCAGCAAGACCATTATTGAGTCCAATATCAGTGATCTTCCTGCCCAGTGGCCTGGTGGCAGGTTGATTTCAGGGAAACACTTCCATTGTGGAAAGGGAAGGGTTTTGCTCTACTGGAAGAGACACTTACTCTGAATATAGCTTGCCTTCCTGGTCTGCACTGCTTAGAAATGACCATTTGTGGACTTACAGAACATCTTGTCCACTGGCCCGGTATCCCCCAAAGCATTGCTTCAGCTCAAGGAACTCCTTTCCCAGCTGATGGAGTGCAGCAGTGGGCCCATTTTCACAGAACCCTCTGGTTGAAGACTGAAGCATCCGGCTTGATAGAACAGTGGAAAGACCTTCTGAAGAAAGGCCCATTAAGGTACCAGCTAGGTGACCACACCCTGCAGGATTGTGGCAACAGCCCTCCTGGTGGTTGTATATGCTCTGACCCAGCAGCCAATATGTGCTGTGGGGTCCCCAATAGCCAGGATTCATGGCGTCGGGAATGAAGGGGCTGCACCATAGAGAGATATCACTTGCTATTACTCCTCACCATCCCCTTGCATCATTTTTGCTTCTTGTCCCAGCGACTCTAGGCTCTTCAGGACTGGAAGTCTTCGTTCCCAAGGGAAAGATCCTCTCCTCTGGAGGCACAGGACAGACTCTATTGAACTGGCAATGGAGAATGACCCCTGGCCATTTGGGGCTCCTCAGACCTCTGGGTTAGCAGATAAAGGTATTACCACTGCACTGAGCAGTGTGATTGATCGGGATTGGATTTGGTGTCACATAATGTGTATAAAGAGGGAGCTATCTGGAGCCCAGGAAATCCCTTTGGTCCTCTCTTGGGACTACCATGTTCTGTGATGAAGGTCAAGGATCAAGTACAGCACCCCAATTCTGACATGGCTCCCAAGAAGCACAGCATCTTCGGGAGTGAAGGTTTGGGTCAGCCTACCAGGAAAAGAACCATGACCAGCCAAGGTACTCACCGAAGGTATAGGAAATTCGGAATGGGTTATGGAAGAAGACAGTTCTAAATATCAGCTACACTCATGTGGCCAAATGCAGAGATGAAGGTGTGTAATTATGAGTATGTCCTATTTGGATGCAGGCACCAAAGAGGTTTGTTCTGTTCACTTATAAGATACAAGATGAAAATGGGGAATGCAACAGGTAAGCGCCTGGTAACGAACCACAAGGTTAACCGTCTGAACCATCCCACAGCCCCTCCGGCAAATGGCTGGGGGATCTGCTCCATATTGATCACAACCTAGAAATCCCGTGACACTGTGGCTTCTCTGTCACACAGGGTCGCCATGAGTCCACTAAGGGTAACCCGACAGCAGTGGGGGTGGCCCAGACACACCCCGTGCAGTTAACCCTGAGCGGATGGGGGGCCAGTTGCATGGAGCACTAAAAACGCTATTAACAAAGGGTGGCAGTTTAGAAATCAATGTCCTTGTGTATGTGCGTCCACATTTCTGAGTGACAGTGTCAGCCGGGAACTCGCTGGCTGAACAACACTCATGTTTTAGACACTCCACCATGGTCTTGGCTCTGACTTGCAGTCGACCCTCTTTGGGTGGGAAGGTGCCTTCCTCGGGCCCCTCGCAGCCCTGGGTTTCACTGGTCTGTGGGCAGGGTTTTCGACTGGCATAAGTGGGTACCATCTCAGAAACCCCCGGGGACAGCTCTCCCCTGTCTTAAAGTGTCTCAATGAGTCAGAAGCCGCTCAATGGCAGTGAGTTTGGCTTAGCTTGAGTGAGGAGCCCTGGAGGTGTGCACACTGGACTGTTCACCACAAGGTCGGCAGTTCAAAACCACCAGCTGCTTCAAGGGAGAAAAACGAGGACGTTCTCTTCCTGTCAAGAGTTCCAGGCTCAGAGACCCACAAAGGCAGTGCTACCCAGTCCTCCAGGGTCGCTAGAAGTCCATGGGTTTGCTTTTGGAATAGAAGAAAAGCTGTGAGAAAGAGCTCAGCAAGTAGATTGGCACTGGCTGCAGAGATGGGCTGGGCTTACACAGCCCTGTGGACGGGGCCGGACCGGGCAACATGTGCATAGGAGAGGAGGTGCCAGAACTAACCTAATAGCAGCTGACAAGGCCTTGGTGGCACTGTCAGAGAAGTATTGGGCCACAAGCTCGGAGGTTCAAACCTGCCAGGTGCTTGCGAGTGAATAATGAGGCTGCCTGCCCCTGTAAGGAGCTGCAAAGCCACAAAGATCCTGGACAGGGTCCCTGTGAGTCAACGCCAACACAGAGGCAGTGGGTGAGCAATTGCTGGTTCAGAAGAAAGGATCTACTTCTGGAAGGTCGGCCATTGAAACCATGAGTGCAACGTGGTGAACCTCAAGCCCAAACTCCCCCTGGTTCATGAGAGAGAGAGATTCAGAGAGACGGAGAGAGAGTCTGAGCCCCTGATTGGTGCAAACGGTTAACTGTTCTTTTAGTTAACAGTTCAAGTCCACCCAGAGGCACCTTGGAAGAAAGTCCTGGCGCTCTACGTCTGAAAGCTAGCTTCTGAAAACTGCCCAGGGGAGGGGGAGGGGACACAGGGCGCCAACAACAAGGAGGACAAGAACATACTCTAAAATTGATTGCGTTACTGGGCCTCCTACTCCCACCACTGGAGAGCAGTGATGCCCAAAAAAACAAAAACAAAAAAATTGATTGCGTTCATGAGTTGGGCAACACTTTTTGTGATGATTGAACTATTGAACCATAAGATCTTTGGGTTATGTCCTAATAAAACTATTGACTAAAGAAAATGAGGACTGAAAAAATGATAAAAAGAGAAAAAAACTTTTTTAACCATAAAAAATCCACTTTAACTTAAAAACCAACAGACAAACAAACCCTGCAGAGGACAGGGTGATCCTGTGTAGACTCAATAGCAACTTTTGCATTTTTAATGCATGTGGTGTTTAGTGCCTGCCCCAAAGTGCACACCTCTGGTAAAATGCCTTCTCGTTCATGCAACGAGGGCGCTTCCTCATGTCTGCGTGCAGGCAGGTCTGTGCCTCCTGGGGTAAGCAGTCCTGCACAATGTGCACCCGTCTGTGTTTTTCCTGTGCACGCCCAGGAGCCCTGTGCGTGAGGCTGTGAGGGAGTCTGAATGCCAGTATCTCTGCCTGGTCATGGCTGCCACGCCATGGGGGCGGGAGACTCATGTGCACTCGTGGGGCGAGTGCACAAGTCCATGATTGCTGCGTGTGGGCACACAGGAGAGGCAGACACATGCAAGCAGGGGCGTGTGTGTGTTTCTATCTGGGGATGCGTGAGAACATGTGTCTGAAGTATGTACAAGCATAGACCGTGTGTGTGCCGGGGGTTGGGGGTGTACCCACGCATGTGACCCAGAGAAAGGTGCTGGAGTGCAGCTGTGGGCGCCGCTGTGTGTGGAAACACTGTGCTGAGCCTCTCGGCAGCCGGAAATATGAGAGCAAGTGCTGCCCGGTGCCTCTCGCCAAGCACCCACAATCAGTGCCACTAAGGAACACCTGGCCTAGAGTTCCCGGTTTCCAGGTTAGAGACCTGGGTTCACTTCCCAGCCAATGCACCTCATCTGTCAGCGGTGGCTGGCCAGTTGCTATGACACCCAACCGCTTCCAGGCAGCTTCCAGACTGGAAGACGGACTAAGAAGAAAGACCTGGCAATCTGTTTCTGAAATCCAGCCCATGAGAACCCTGTGGATCTCGGCAGCCCCGTCCTGTGCTGAACCTGGGAGCGCGAGAGACCAGGTAGCATGTCCTTCCCTGATGCACGTGCTTACCCAAGTGGAGGGGCTAATTCAGCAGCAGCTTACACAAACACACACACACACACACACACACACACACACACACACATACACACACCATGATTTCGGGTGGCAACAATTCTTTTAACTAGTAAGCCATGACAAACCTCATTCCCTGAACAACCAACCGTAATGCAAACAGACGCAGACTGCACCTGGCGTGTAAAGTGGAGCAGTGTCCCCTCCATCCAGCCTCGGAACGGCCCTGGATACATGTGCACACGGGGATCTGGAAGGGAAGGAGAGGCACGCCGGCCCACCATCTGGGCCCAGAAATCAGAGTGCTGTGGGTCCAGCCTCTACCCCCAGCTCCTACTCTGGCATCCACAGGCCAAGGCGCAGCCTCCAGCTCCTCCCCTGCACCCCTCCTGGGGTCTTCTGGAGCAAAGAGGCCCACCAGATCAACTGTCACTTCTACTCACTCCCTCCAGCCTCCAGAACATTGTCCACCCAGCCCCACCCCTTCTCCCACGGCCCTTCCTCCTGAGACAAGCTGCTACGCACCTGCAAAATCCCATGCTCCAGGACCCCTGCCACCACCTGGCCACACAGTCGACAGTCTTCCCCGCTGTGCTGTGGGCTCCGCAGGTCAAGCTCCGGCCCCAGGTGTTTCTGGGTCCCCGCAGCTCACCCCAAGCCTGGCGGGCCTTAACTATTGGTCCCTGTTTGAAAGGAAAGAAATAATGAGTGATTTAAAAAAGGGGGGGCAGGGAGAGGGCTCTGTGAGTAACAGTGTTTGGGTCAAAGAGCAGGCTACTAGTGTCCCCGGGCCAGCTGAGTCAAACTGACCATTGCCCGAGTGGAGGAAGGGAAAACTC
>PVJH01030935.1:0-11801 GCA_004026705.1 Nesogale talazaci
AAATGAATCTGGGGATCACGTGATAACATTTTGTCAAACCAATGGCTTATTCATAGCATGTATCATTTTTTAGCAACCCAAAGGGCGACTATACACATGACTTCCCCAGATGGCACACACGAAAATTAAATTGGCGGCATCTGTGAAAAGACACAACGGAGAAGCTCAAGATCGGCAACTAAAGCCAGACCAGGGGTCAACTGTGCAACAAATTGGTTTGTTTGTTTTTTTGTAGGGAGTGCTTGTAGTCAAGGATTTAAAAGAAGACAGCAGGACTGAGGGGAAAGAATAGAGGACCAACCTAGAAGAAAAAGCTTGAAAGGCAGCGCTGAACTCCGTCTTACATGCATGTAGTATGGCTTCTGTTGCAGAACATTCCAGCCTCTCGATGAAACAAATGATTAAGTACTTGACGATTTGCCCAAAAGTTGATGACTTGAACCTTCCTTGAAGAAAGAAGAGCCACCAAAAGACCCTGCCGAGGCCATGCCCTGCTAAGACAGGAGGCTGAAGTAAGAAGACCGTGAGACAGCTCAGAGCAGCAGCACTAAAACTAGGAGATAAAGAGGTAGGAAAATGAGCAGACTTGCTGACCCACAGAGGGAGAGGCCAGGAGACCATGCAGCTGAGGACCCAGGCAGAGACTTGGCTGCTGGCTAAGGAGAGATGTTGTTGTGGGCCAGTGGCTGAATCCATAATGTTTTCTTTGTTTTGTTTTTTTATAAATCATTTTATTGGGGGTTCATACAACTTCTCTTATGATCAAGACATACCTCAATTGTATGCAGACCACATTTGCACATTTGTTGCCATCATCATTCTCAAAACATCTTCTACCTAGGCCCCCAGTACCAGTTCCTCATATTTCCCCTCCCTCCTCACTCCCCCATGAACCCTTAAAAATTTATAAATTGTCATTCATTTTGTCATCATACACTGTCCGATGTGTCCCTTCACCCACTTCCCCAATATTCGTACCCCCAGAGAGGAGGTCATATGTACACCCCTGCAACAGGTTCCCTCTTTCTACTCCCCCTTCCCTCCACCCTCCTGGCCTCACCACTCTCACCCCTGGTCCTGAAAGGATTGTCTGTCCTGAATTACCCCTGTTTCCGGCTCCAGTGTACATTCTCTGATCTAGCTGGATTTGTAAGGTAGAACTGGGGTCATGATAGTGGGGGGGGGGGGAAGCATTTAAGAACGAGAGGAAAGTTGCATATTTCATTGTTGCTCCACTGTACCTTGACTGACTCGTCTCCTCCCTACAACCCCTCTGTAAGGGGCTGTTGCTTTACCTATTGATGGACTTTGGGCCCCCAATCTGTACTCCCCCTTATTTATAAGGATATAATTTTTAGTTCTTTGATGCCTGATACCAACCTCCGACACCTCACCACACACAGGTTGGTGTGCTTCTTCCATGTGGGCTTTGTTGCTTCTGAGCTAGATGGCCGCTTGTTTACTTTCAAGCCTTTAAGACCCCAGAGGCTATATCTTTTGATAGTGAGCATTATCAGCTTTGTTCACCACATTTGCTTATGCACACATTTGTCTTCAGTGATCGTGTCGGGAAGGTGAGCATCATGGAAAGACAATTTAATAGAAAAAGTGTTCTTGCATTGAAGAAATACTTGAGTGGAGGTCCAATGACCATCTGCTGTCTTAGGATCCTGACTTGTTGTAGCCTGTTAACTTCCCTAATAAACTCATAACTATTGCCCTTGAGCTGTGTGTGGCCATTGTGATGGATTATCAAATGCTATAGAGAGGTAGAGTGTCATGGACAGATTGGTGTGGGGAAAAGGTAAAGAAGGATGAAGAGTGGAGGGATGCTTGACCTTATCCTTATGGCAATAGACCTTTGGTTTCTCTTTTTTTTCTGGGGGGTGAGGGAGGCATCACTGCCCTTAAACCTTTGGTTTGTGTGATGGTGGATTCCCCTTCTTGCCTGTGAAGCTGGAGGTCCAATGTGGCCTCCAAACTGTTTTCAAAGTGAATATATGTGTGTATATAAACAAACCATAGCTATGTATATGGTTTATATACACTTCTCAGTTATTGGTGAATTTACATATGAGAAATATTATATTAGAAATATATTTAACTTTCACATAAATATAGGCACTCATATAACTGGAGATTAAATATATATTTTATATTCTTATTGTTTATCTCTTATATTTTTACATACCGTTTATGGCTGAGTTTTTTTCTTAGCTTTAATTTCGATATCACATAGCTTCTTACTTAGTGTTGTTTTCATAGCTATGTTCTTGAAAATTATCCACCTCGGTTTTGCTTCCTTCCTTGACCCAAGTTGTTGGCAATGCTTTGCAGTGGTGATGGTGACTTTTAGCTTATTGATTTTCCTTCCTGAATGATGTCTTACTGCCTTGTGCTTAGAAACAATGTTGTCCATGCTCGGGGCTGGAATTCAATGGGCACCAGAGTGCTTAACCAGCCTCCATTTAGAATTGGGTCTACTGTAATTGATTGATGCTCTTGCAATACTAGCCACTGGGAACTTGGAGCATCATTCTGTTTGTATACCTTTTATTTAAAGGAGTTGTTTTTGTGAATGCTCCATATTAGGAATTCCCCACAGGCTTTTGAAAAGAAAGTGTATTTTCTATTGTCAGGGCTTGGAGTTCTATATGAATCCATTACTCTCCCTCACTGTGGTAATTACATAATATGTTGTCAATTTGAGAGGATGGCTTAGAAAGAGGTGGAGTCTAGGCTGTCAATCAGGTCATAATCAATGAGGCCTCTGTGTGGACATGGCCTTCTCCTGAGGATTCTCGGAATCTCAATAGTCCTTCTTGGAGGTGGGAGACACGCTTTATCTGTTCACTCCCGAGAGACTCTCTACTGGCAAGATACAAGGCACTATGCTGATATAGACCATACCCTGGGGGCTGGAGGAGCCATGTGGAGACCACTGTCCAAGCTGAGGTGCACAAGATCCGCTGACCAAGAGACTACAGCCCAACACGAAACTACTTCACCCACCAACACTCCTTATTAGTCCAATATCATGACATTAATTCTGTTCATTAGGATATAGTTGTCACTATGAATCAGAAGCAATATGATGATGTACAGTTCATAGACATGTGAAAATTGGACATTGAACAAGAAAGACTGAAAGAAAACCAGCGCATTTAAACTATGGTCCTGGTGAAGGTTATTGAAAGTACCATAGGCTGCAAAAAAAAAAAAAAAAGCTCTGTTTTCAAGAAACGATAGCCAGAATACTTACTGAAGACCAGGATGGCAAGACTTTGAATAATGTCCTTGAGACATGTCATCAAGGGAGACCAGTCCCTGGAGAAGGCCAGGTTGGTTGGTAAAGTGGAGGGGCATTAAAAAGATGGATTGATAGGCCAAATATTAGGGCAGCAGGTGGACCTTGGGCCTTCACCCTGGTGCTTGCTCCCTTAATGCAAGAACACTTTGTTCTATGAATCTGGTATTCCTCGAGGCTCACTGGCCCAACATGATCACTAAAGTAAAATGGGTGCATAAGCAAATGTGGTGAAGAAAGACCATGGTGCTCAGGCATCAAAGGATATATCGCCTGGAGTCTTAAAAGCCTAAAGATAAACAATAGACCATCCACTTGAGAAGAGACCACACCCACACAGAAGAAGCACAACAGCCAGCGTGGTCACACAGTGGTGAAAGGTCTAGGCAATAGACATCAAACGGGGTGGGGGGGGGCACATATCAATGTGTGAGGACACTGAGGATGTGTGGAACACTGAGGACACGTGTCCCACTGAGGACACATGGGAGCATGAGCAAGAGTGGTGAAGAAAGCTGATGGTACCCAGCTATCAAAAGATATAGCATCTGGGGTCTTAAAGGTTTGAGCATAAACAAGCAGCCATCTAGCTCAGGAGCAACAAAACCCACCATAAAAGAAGCTCACTTTCCTATGCGATCATGAGGTGCTGAAATAATCAGGCATCAGGCATCAAAGAACAAAAATCAAAATCAATGAACCAATTAACTCGTGATATCACTGAAAACAAATGGATACAGAGACAAACAGAGTAGAAGAAATGATGGTGCCCAGCTACCAAATGACTGAATGTTTAGAGTCTCAAAGACTTGAAGATAATTGAGTTGCCATTCAGCATGGAGACAGCAAAATCCACAGGGTAGAAGCACACCATCAAGTGTGATCAAGAGGGCCCAAAGGGAGCAGATATCGAGCATCAAAGAACAGAAATCACTTCATTATGAGTGAGGGGAGGGACAGGGTGGGGACCTAAGGTCCACCGGTGGGTAATTGGCCACCCCTTTACTGGGGAGCCACGGGAAGGAGACAGACCAGTCAGAGTGCAGCCAGGCAGTGATGATGCATACAAGTTTCCTCTAGTTTCTGAGGTCTCTCTACGCCCCAAACATCATGATCCCAACTCTACCTTGCACATCCGCATGGACTGGAGAAGGTACGCTAGTGGAGAAGGGGGCTGGAGATATAGGGAAATCAGGATGGATGAGCCCCCTCGGGCCAGTGGTTAGATTGGAACTACTGGATAGGTGGGAGAAGGTGAGGTAGAGAGACTGAACCAACTGCAAGGATCTACATATGACCTGTCTGGAGGACGGACATGGGGGAGTGGGCTGAGGGAGGTGTTGGGCAGAGTAACATATGACAGAATAATAATAATTTATAAAGTACTGAGGATTGATGGGGGAGGGAGAGCAGGGGAACAGGGGAGAGGTTGGAGGAACCGACACCAGGGGCTGGGGGAAAGGGCAGATGTTTGGAGAATGATGACGGCAGCGGACGTGCGAGGGTTCGTGTCACAGTATGTTTATTTATGTATTAGAAAAATGATGTATGAGCCCCTAATAAAATGATTTTTAATTTTAAAAAAGATGGATTGAAAAGGGGCACTGACAAGATGGATTGACACAGCAACAATGGGCTTAGACAAAAGCACAATTATGAGGCTGATGCAGGACCAGGCAAGGTTTCATTCTGTTACACACAGTGTTTCTAAGAGTCAGAACTGACTAGATGTCACCTAACAGCAGTCTTCTAAACTTCTGTGTTAACCTGCGTAAATGAGAGAAACAAATATATAAACATGCATATGTGTTTTGAAAGAGCTTTATATACAAGAGCAATTGAATATTGAGAAAGCCTCCCAGCCCAGTACAGATCAAGTCCAAAAGTCCAATATTAACCTGCATATCCAATACCAGTCTGTAAATTCTTCTTCAGACTCATGAAACTTGTGCAATGATGCCAAATGCAGGAAGATCACAGTCAGTGGGTGGGAAGTCTTGTGGATCCAGTGGCAGTAGAAGCATCTCAGTGCTGGCAGGGGTCTCCATGGGGCTCCTTCAGCTCCAGGGCTCTAGCACAGTTGCATGTGTCTTCTCAAGAGGAATGTCTCACAGGGAGTGAGTGAGTAGCAATCGCTTTGTCTCCTTAGTGCCTCCAAATGAGGTCATCAAGCTGCAACTTGATTGACAGGATAAACTCAACCCCTTTGTTCTTAAGTCTCAAATTGACAACAGCTCATGTAACTACCCCAGCTTCCTATGTAACCTTCTCACTTTTGGTTTGATCCCATATAGAGAATCCTTAAAAGAGCCTAGGGTAGGAATGGGTTGCATGTGGGGCTGCTAGCGACAAGGTCGGCAGTTCAAACCAGGCAGTTCTTCAAGGGAGAAAGATGAGGATTTCTGCTTCCATAAAGATCAGCAGCCTTGGAAGTCAAAAGTAGTCATACAATGTCCTGGAGGGTCGCTAGAAGCCCTGGTGGAAGAGTGGTTGTATATTGGCTGCAGGTAACCACAAGATCAGAAATTGGAAACCACCAGCCACTCCAAGGGCCAAAGACTAGACATTCAACTCCCAGAAAGATTTACATTCCAGAAATCCACAAGGGCAATTCTACCCTGTCCTCTAGGGTTGTCAGAATTCACTCAATGAGTTTGGTTTGGGTTGAAAGAGCACAATGCTCAAGGCAGAAATCCTTTACTAAATGAAACCTATTGATTGGCTAAAGACGACTTCAAAGGATCTTTCTGTGTTTTAAGTTTGAAGATGATCTCAGGGCGATGGTTTCAAGATCAAAGTTTACCACTGGTTCCTAGAAGTGGAGGAAGAGAGGGAAGAGGTGGTTGTTGTGTGTATAACACCAAGCTTCTGCTTATGGTGAAGGAAATTCCACGTGAGGATAAAGAGTTACACATTTAATTGTGTCATTGGCATCAATAAGTTGTCTTCCTTTTTCAATTATTTTCTGTTTCCTTTTTCTCTCCTCATTTGTTCTCTATGCCTATCTGTCTCCGTGCATATTTCCACCTGTGATGGTGTCAGCATTGAGTCCAATGCTCCTGAGCTCTGCCTGACCCGGCTTCCTCACTTCTCTTGCCACACCTTCCCTGCTGTCTGAATGTGCTGCATACAATGAGAGCTTCATTCAATTGAGTTAATTCATGATGAAATATTTTGAACATGATTTTTACTGGCATCAGATTAACAGTTTTCTGGCAGAGTCTTCACCTGTTGTATTTATACTATCATCCCTTCCCGTGTGTGTGTGCAGGGGGGGGGGGTTTGTTTTCCTTGTTTAATCTTTACAAAATTCTTATGCTGCTCCCTTCTTGTAAAATGTGGATGAGTTGAAGACAAAAGTGGAATTAAGCAAACGTGGTGAAGAAAGCTGGTGGTGTCCTGCTACCAAAAGATAGAGTGTCTGGGATCTTAAAGAATTGAACAAGCAGCCATCTAGTTCAGAAGCAACAATGCCCACATGGAAGAAACACACCAGAATGTGTGACCACCAGTTTTTGAAGGGATCAGGGATCGGGCATCAAAGAACTAAAGATGTTATCACTATAAATGAGGGGAGTACAGATTGGGGATGCAAAGCTCATCAATAGGTAAAGCAACATCCCCTTACAGAAGGGTCACAGAGAGGAGACAAGCCAGTCAGAGTACAGTGTAGCAACAATGAAACATGCAACTTTCCTCTAGTTCTTAAGTGTGGGATGAAGACAGGGCTTTTCCACATCATGTACTCTGAAATATTAAGCATCCTATCTACCAGCATTTGAAGCTGACTAAGTTAGCTATTCCCCCTGAAGCTCCCAGGTATCTGAAGCCTTTGTGTCACTCATGAAAGAGCTGACTCCCCTGCTCTTAGGATAATGATCCACGTCCCTCGAGACCTATGGGTGGGATTCAAGGGTCACTGTCAATAACTCCTAACAAGACAGACCTGTTCATCTATCCCCAGGAATCTGAGGTCTTTCCTTATCATATCCCTCTCCTTAGTCACGTAGGCATCCCTGAACCATTATCACCTTATAGCCCTTAAGGCAGCCCCCTCTTGTGACATGTCCTGACGGGTGGCAGTAGGACTCATGTGTCCACCATAAGGTTATTTAAATGAGGAAAATTAATGTTCACCACACTCACTCCTGACTCTCCCTCCTGCGTCACTCCTGCCTCCCTTCTGCCCCTGAGTGCCAGACAGTTGCAGTTCCTCTCCCTCATCATGTAATCCCTCTCCTGCCTCTCGCTCCACTCTCTCTAAGCAAGGCAGAGGGGAGTATGTACCATGAAGCAATATATGTCTGACTCGTATTGTTCCTCTCTGTGTGTGTATGTCTCTCTCTCTCTCTCTCTCTCTCTCACACACACACACACACACACACACGATCTCTCTATCATTATTATAATAATTATCGCTGCACAACTGCCGATTGAACCCTTGCTGTGTATATCAGAAATTGGCCACTTCTGATCCTTAAATGTTTCCTACCCTACCCTCCCCACCACATCATGATCCCAATTCTACCTTACAAATCTGGATAGACCAATGAATGTACACTGATACAGATAGGAACCGGAAACATGGGGAATCCAGGACAAATGATCCCT
Source organism: Nesogale talazaci (assembly GCA_004026705.1). NCBI lineage: Eukaryota > Metazoa > Chordata > Mammalia > Afrosoricida > Tenrecidae > Nesogale > Nesogale talazaci. Next base: position 7,919 of record PVJH01030935.1, read on the forward strand.
TCAGGACCAGTGGTGAGAGTGGCAATACTGGGAGGGTGGGGGGAGGGTGGAATAGAAAGGGGGAACTGATCACAAGGGTCTACATATGACCTGCTCCCTGGGTTATGGACAACAGGGAAGTGGGTGAAGGGAGACATTAGACAGTGTATGATATGACAAAATAATAATAATCTATAAATTATCAAGGGCTTATGAGGGAGAGGGGAGCAAGGAATGTGGGGAAATATGAAAAACTAAGACCATGGGCTTAAGTAGAAAGCAAATATTTTGAGAATGACGGTGGCCACAAATGTACAAATGTGTTTTGCAAACGATGGGTGGATGCATGGATTGTGATGAGAGTTGTATGAGCCCCCAATAAAATTTTTTTTTAAGTGGGTGAGTAGGCTGAGCCCTGGTGGCATAGTGGTTGTGCGTGGGACTGCAGCCCACTGGGATGGAGGTTCAATTCCAACAGCGGCTCCATAGGAACAAAGGCTGGGCCTCCTGCTCCCACCACCAGAGGGCAGTGATGCCCCCCCCAAAACAAACCAAAAGTGGATTAATGTGGGTGGCATCTGACATTGTCCAGCTTCACAAAGGGGTTGAAAAAGCCAACTTCACATCAGCATCTCCCAAAGCAGATTGCTATGAGGCTGACGGATTGCCCCACCTACCAACTCTGACACCCACTGTCCCTCCCCCATCATATTCTACTCTTCAGTTGCATTTGATAACTCAGTGAAATGGCCACATGCAACTCACAGACAATACTCGCCATTCTGGAGGTTTATTAAGGAAATTAGGAGGTTACAAAGGAAGAAGATACAATTATTCAGACAGGACAGCCTCTTCTCAGCCGTGCCCATCGGCAGGCCTTTCTCTGGTCTTTGACTTCTCAGACCCACAGCCCACTGGTCTCTGACCTCATCACGCAATGTTAAAACACTTTGAAGGTTCCAACAAATGCCCAAAGGGTATACCACTCTGCCACAAGCCTCAGTCTAAAAGAATTCAGCTCTAGATCCATAAGTCAGTAAGCATAGTTCCCCCAATTAGAGTGCCCGGAGGCACCCACTCCTCAAGCCAGCCTCCTACCTCACCACACTCGGCTTTATTTTTATCTGGGCATTGGGAAATCCACCACTCTGGCTCTTGGTTCTGCTTTGGCCATTTCTCTGCTGCTGCCCTGGGGTGAACCCTGTCTCCTGATTAAGGGACACAGGGTCCAAAAAATGTGCTCCACCCCTGGCTCTTTTCTCTTGCTGGTTTTTCAGATTCTTCTTTCCTGCTTCTTGGGTGGTTCATTTCCCTCCCCTATTTCTTAGCATTGATGACAAGCACTTCCAGTACTGCATGTTATTTTAAACATTTCAATTCATATTCCATCTGTTACTAGAGCCCTGTTTTTTACATGGAGTCCTGGTGATGTAGTGGGTTACATCTGTTAACTACATGGTCTGCAGTTCAAATCCACCAGCCACTCTTCGGGAGAGAAAAATGGACTTTCTGGACCCATAAAGAGTTACAGACGCAGGAGCCCAAAAGGGCAGTTCTACTCTGTCCTATCGGGACACGATGAGTGAAAACTGAGTCCACCGCAGTGGGCACTGCTTTTCATCAACGTAGCTTGAACTTCTTCCTGAGAACCCTGAGTTCTTAATCATATGCTACCTAAAATGGTGGACAAAAGCACTATGAGTATAGTGGGTTATGCATGGAGCTGTTACCCACAAGATCAGCAGTTTGAAAACACCAGCGACTCTCTGAGGAAGAAAGATGAAGCTTTCTACTCCTATGAAGATCTGAAGTCTTGGAAATCCAAAGAAGTAGTTATACTCTGTGCCATGGGGTTTCTATGAGTCTGAATGAACTCTATAACAGTAAATTATTTTAATGGTGAACATCAATCAATTCTTTTTAATACAGTGATTGTATATGCATCCATCTTTTTTTGGGGGGGTGGGGGCATCACTGCCTTCTGGTGGTTGTGGGAGCTACCCAGCGCTGCTCCTGAGAGCCACTGCTGGATTTGAACCTCTAAGCCCGAGAGCCGCAGTCCTGCACTCAACCACTTATGCTATTGGGGCTCAGCCGCACCCACTTTTTTTTGATGCTTTGTGGGTCATTGAGTTTTGTGACCACATAGTCCTTCAATATTGCAACTCGAGGCTTCAATTTTTTCCTCTGGCCTTTTTCAGAAGTCAATTCTCAGGTCCTGCATCCCCAAACTGTCTTAACATGAACGACCTGCTGATATCTGAATACTGATGGTACTGCAACCAGCATCACAGCAACATGCAAGACACCACTGTGGGGCAAACTGACAGACAAGCGGTGGGTCCATTCAATACAAAGTCTGATAACACTGAGATACAGTCCTGGTCTTTAAGAGCAGCGGTGTTTAACATCAACTCAATAACTAAGCAATGGAGATTGTGTTAGTCTGGATACACTAGAGAAACAAATCCATAGACACTCATATGTGTATGAGAAAGTACTTTGCATACAAGAGCAGGTGAATATTGAGAAAATATCCCAGCCCAGTCCAGATCAAGGCCATGAGTCAGACATTAGCCCATATGTCCAACATAGAATGTCCTCTTCAGACTCACGAAACACATGCAATGATGCCGAATGCAGGAAAATCACAGGCCAGTGGGTGGGAAGTCTTGTGGATCCAATGACGTTGTAAGCATCTCAGCACTGGCAGGGGTCTCCACATGGCTTCTCCGGCTCCAAACGTCTGGCTCCATCAGTCTCTCTCCATGTCTCTTCTCCACAGGGATGTCACAAATGGAGTGAGCATGTGTCCTGCATCCAGCATTCTATTTATCTCCTTAGCACCTCCAAATGAGGTCATCAAGCTACTACTTGATTGACAGGCCAGACTCCACCCCCCTTCACTCGGAATCCTCAGACTGACACCAGATGATGTAAGTACCACAGAAATAATTCTATGAACATGATAACACACTGCTCATAGAAAGATAAAATGGTATATTTCTGGAAAGAAACTTGTCAATAAGTATCTTTTCACTCTATGTAAAATGTGTGTGTGTGTTTGGAAGACTCAAATTATTTTGTACGTGTCAAAGGATTAGAAAACCCACAATTATGAATGAATCTCATAAATGTCACAATAAAAAATGAACATCACATGAAAAATTCCCATAAAAAGAAATATAACTGACTTTTGAAAAGTTATTAAGTGTCCCTAATCATCAGAAAAAATATATTTAAAACACAAACGTGTGTATGTGTATCAGATTGGGGTGATTTTTAATTCAATAATATCAAGTGTTAGCACAGTATAAGGAAAAGGGTCTTTTTATAAGTAGCTGCCCTTATGGAGACCCTACCTATTTGAGCGGATCTACTGGGAATTTTTTTTGTGGGGGGGGGGCATCACTGCTCTCCGGTGGTGGGAGCAGGAGGCCCAGCCCCACTGCTGGAATTGAACCTCTGTCCCAGTGGGCCGCAGTCCCACGCACAACCACTACGCCACCGGGGCTCAGCCCGGGAATTTTTTTAACTTTCTTTTTAAATTATTTTACTGGGGACTCATACAACTCTCATCACGATCAACACATACATCACTTGTATGCAAAGCACATTTTCTACTGAGAATTTAAATGGAAGTTACCACCCAGCCCTAAAGGTTTGCTTCCCAATTATGACCTTTCAGAAAACAGTCATGTGCACAGAGATATGTCTAAGCCTATTATCATAAGCTTAGTAGCATATATATTACATTTTATATTACAGAGATAGATTCAAAATTCCTACTAGTGGGACAATTGCCACATAAAGGCATTTCCACACTGTGGAATACTCTGAGACAGATCCATACATTTTAACATCATAATACTCCTAAGATGCAGCACTGCGTACATATCAGAAG
>PVJH01030935.1:11901-24372 GCA_004026705.1 Nesogale talazaci
CTGTGCCACTCGGGCTCCTTCTCCCTTCACCCCAGACCTAGATCTTATTTTCTTGTCTATTAAGTGTGTCTGTGCATTCCACACCCTCTCCCGTGGCAATGTGCTCCTTTGGTAATCAGAGGGAAAACCCTTCCTCGAAGGAAAAGCTAGCAGCAAGGCCCAGGCTGGACACAGTGACCCGCTCGGCTCCACAGCGTCTCCAGGGAGAATGCTCTGACAAAGCAGCACACAAGACCCCCAGGCACGGAGCCTCTTCCACGACTTTTGTCCTTTTAATGCTGCCCTCCTATAGTGAGCAAAATTTGGGGGGAAATTCTCCAACTCCTCCCTTAAGCATTATGCAATCTTCACTGTTAAGAAAATAATGTCTCCTTATTCATGGTGCCCAGGGTTGAAAACCCATCCATTTGTCCTCGATATGAGAAAAATCTAGCCCATGAAGCAATTTTAGATTAATTTTGGAAAGTCAACTACATATGATTCGATTCTGCTACTGATATTACCATGATAATGATTGAAATTGCCTTGCAGGATGGTGCATAATCTTTTCTGGGGGTGGGAGATGGTTTCAAAGCTCAATGGCATGATGAAAAGAGAAGCTGATTCATAATTCTATATGCAATGTGCCCAATTATCTGACCTGGAAATAGTGTCTTGGGCTGGTCTTACTATGTAGCATTTAGTTGTATTATTATCCCAGGAACGAAAAGACGAGAATCACTGCCCACCTTTGCCCCACAAAAGCTCCTCCATCCATTCCTGTCCTTCTGTCCTCTTCTCACACTCCCCTTGGCTCCAGTCTCCTTCCAGGATGCAGGGCACCATAGGGGCATTGGCATCGGCTTTTGCATTATGGTCTCTCTCTTCTCTCTCTCTCTCTCTCTCTCTCTCTCTCTCTCTCTCTCTCTCTCTCTCTCTCTCTCGTTTTCACTATTGCCCCAGTAAGCAATCCCATCTTAGACCTTCGCGCCTCTTCTCACACTTGTTTTCGTCAGAGGAAAATTGTTTACTTTCCTATACAGTGTGTTTTATAGAAGGCATTTCTCCTGCTTAACCATTTCTCCAGGGTCCCTGAGTGATGCAGCCTGGAAATGCTCTCAGCTGCTGACTGAAAGGTTACAGGTTCTAGTCCACCCAGAGGGGCCTGACCCTTGGCTGTTGACTCCCAAAGCATCAGCCACTGGCAGCCCTATGGAGAGCTGTTCTGCTCAGATGCACCTGGGGTCTCCATGGTGACTGATGAAATCATTGCCTCATTGAACCGAACCAGCTGATGAAGACTGGTTCAAGGACTGAAACCTTCACCATGGATGGTGGAAAACTCCAGGAAAAGAAAAGTCAAATCCTCCTAACTGGCCCCTAGGTAACAACATGCGTGTTAGGCTGGGTTCTCTGGAGAAACAAATCCAGTGGCACTCAAATATGTATGAGAAAGAGTCTTACATAAAGAAATGATCTTTTATCAAGAAGGGCTCCCAGCCCAGTCCAACTTAAGTGCCTGGACCAGGTGCTAGACAAAGCCCTCTACAAACTCACGTAGCTGTGGGCTGATGATACAGAAAGGTGAATTGGGCTGCAGGATGATCACAGGCGGATAGATGCAGTCATGTGAATCCAAGTGAAACATGACAGTACTCAGGATCAGGCATCACATAATCTAGTGGCAAGTGGAATCCCAGCAAGTAGAAAGGAGAGAGGTAGGGTGGGGATGTGGAGGGAGGGGAGAGTCCCCAGTGTCTTCTAATAAATAGGCCACACCTCCCAGGAAGCATCATCAGGTTGTGACCTGATTGACAGTTCGGACTCCACCCTTCCACAAGGGCAAGTGGACATAACATCGATGTTATGTCCACATCACAATCAATGGGGGAAATAGTGAAGTCGTCAAGGATGCCATCATATTTAGATTCATAATCAGTACTCATGGAAGCAGCCCCCAAGAGTCAAGTGACGCATTGCATTAGGTAAGCCTGCTGCACAAGACCACTTAAGAGTGTTGAAAAGCAAGGACGTGACTTTGAGGTCTAAGAAGCATCTGACTCAGGCCATGGTATTTTCAATTGCCTGAAACGCAGGTGAAAGTTGGACATTGAGTAAGGAAGACCGAAGAAAAATCAATGCATCGACCTCTGCTGTTGCGGGAGAATATCAAAAGTACCATGTACTGTCAAGGGAACATCTAAAGCGCTCCTGGAAGAAGTACGGCCAGAGTGCTCCTTAGAGGACTTCATTTACACACTTTGGACATGTTGGCCGGAGAGACCAGTCCCTGGAGAAGGATGTCAGGTTTGGTAAAGTGGAGGGACAGCAGAAAAGGGAAGACCCTCCCTGAAATGGATTGACCCAGCGGCTGCTGCAAGGCGCTCAAGCATATGGACAATCAGGAGGGCAGTGCAGGACCGGGCAGTGTTTCCCACTGTTGCACATAGGGTCGCTATGGTGGAGTCTGATGGGGTGCCAGGCCTTGGTCCCCCAGTCTGCTTTTAGCAAAGTCCCTGGGGACTTCGTTGCTCTCTTCCCCTTGCTGTTCTTTTGCACACCCTAGGGTTTTGCCTCGGTGTAGTGGTGTCAGATCGGGAGCGATTCCACACTGTGTCTCCAGGGCTGTCCCCTGGAGAGCTATGGGTCAGTGAAGGATAGCGTGTCTCATAGTGAGGCCAGTCCTATGGTCCTCTCTGTGCATGGGCTGCTGGAATACCACTCTCTTCCTCCCCCTTCATTTGCTCCTGTGTGCTCTGATCAGACATGCCCCTCTCTGTGAGCTGTACTTTCAGTGCTGTCCTCTGAAGTGAATTCTTCTGTGAGGAGGGGGACCTGTCCATGGAGTTGGGATTGGAACCAGTCCCTCACTAGCTACTTTAAGAAATAAAGATTAGGGGTGAGGGGAGGGGAAGGTGGCGTGAGGGGAAAAATGGAAAAGCTGATCCCAAGAGTTCAATGGAAAGTAAATATCTAGAAAGGAACAATGGAATACATGTTCGAATATATGAGATATAATTGATGTATGATTTGTAACAAGGCTTGTAAGAGCCCCAGTAAAATGAATATATATGTATATACATATATATATGTGAAAGTTTGCTTTGGAGGTCAGCACAGAGGCTGCAGCTCGAGGAGAGGGATATGTCTGACCAAAGCACATGAGAGCAAATGAAGGGGGAGGAAGAGAAAGTGGAGTCCACCTTGGCCCTCTGAACCTCGAGGATGATCTCCCAACTCAGAACAGCCATTGCACAGAGAGAACCATATGACCAGTCCCCCGATGAAATGTGGTGTCCCCCACTGTTCCAAGGCCCTACGGGGACAATATTGCAGAAGTAGGGTCGGAAGTGCACCCAGTCTGACCCCACCGAGGCAAGGACATGCAGCAGAGCAGTAGGAGGGACAGGGCATGGAGCTCCAAAGGGAGTGCCAAGGATATAGTTTGGGGCTCGGATGTGGCACCCATCAGGCAGCACTTCTGGAGATCGACAAACAGAGCCAGGGTCCTCAAATTATGGCCTGCGGGCCACATGCGGCCCACTGAGGAAGGACATTTATCCGACTCACTGCTGCTGTCCTGCTTAGCAGCTGATCCCGGACCCACAGTGAATTTGTTCAGAGGTGTTTGTTTGCTTTTTTTTTAATAGAGTTAACAAAACTCTCCAATGATCTGAGGAACAGTGAACTGGTCCCCTGTTTAAAAAGTTTGAGGACCCCTGGGACAGACCTTGAATGATTTATAGGCTTTTCTTTTGTTATTATTATTATTTTATTTTATTGGTGGGGGGGGGCATTACTGTCTTGGTGGGAGTAGGAAGCCCAGCCTTGCTCCTGAGAGCTGCTGCTGGATTTGAACTGCCAACCCTGTGGGTCACAGTCCCACACACAACCACTGCACCACCGGAGCTCAGCCCTGTTATTATTATTTTTAATCTCTTTTTTTTACATTTATATGTCTTTTCTGGACTTTGGTTTTTTTTTTTATTGTTGTCATTTTTTTGTTTCTTTTGCTGCTTTATCTTTGCAATGTCTTGGTGTTTCTGTACATGTTATTATCTCTGTTAAGTCTATCTAGTTAAGATAGGCCGAATGAACAATCTGGAGGCGAAAACAATGGCACTGATGCTTCCGGGGAGACATGGGAGATGTGGAGGTGGGGGAAAGGAGGTAGTATGGTCCATCCCAGGACAAGGGAACCACAAGTGCTCCAAAATCAGTGGCAAGGTGGGTGTGGCGGGCCTGATAGGCATTGATCAAGAGTAATGTAACAGAGAGAAATTACTGAAACTCAAATGAAGGATGTGCATGATAGTGGAATAAGAGGAAAGCAAAAGGAAATAGAGGAAGGAAATGGGAAGCAAAGGGCATCTACAGAGGTCTAAATACAGGCATAAACATAGATGAATATATTAACATATGATGATGGGGAAATAGATCCACTTGCATATATTTATAGGGTTAGCATTAAGGCACCAGATGGACATTGAACCTCCACTCAAGTACTTCAATGCAAGAATACTTTGTTCTATTAAATTGGCACTTTGATGCTCACCTTCCCAACACAATCACTAAAGACAAATGTGTGCACAAGCAAAAGTGGTAAAGAAAGCTGATGGTGCCCGGCTAGCAAAGATATAATGTCCTGTCAGATGAAGACAGAACCTTTCCACAATTATAATACTCCAAATATTAAGCAAACTATTTACCAGCATTGGGTGTGGAAGTTGAGTTAGCTATTCTCCCTGATCTTCCCAATTACTTAAGGCCATTGTGTTGTCTAACTACAAGCTAATTTCCCTGCTGTTAGGACGATGGCTCACTTCCCTCAAAGCCTGTGGGCTGGATTCAACAGCATTATTAATAGCCCCTAGACTGGTAGAAATATTTATCTACCTCCACAGGTTAAGGTCTGGTCTTTTCACTCCCCTCTTCACATAGTCACGTAGATAGTCCTAAGACCATTCCCCTTATCACCACATAGCCCTTAAGACAGCCCTCTCTTGTGATGTGTGTCCTTGCCTGTAATTAGGGGCTGGCTTGGCTCCAGAGGGTATATAGTGATGGGATATAGGATAGGGAGGAAGCCTACTTTGCTCCCGCCTGCCTCTCTCCAGGCTGCCGCTCGCCTGTCTCTCTCTCCACGTGGTCCATCTAGCAGGGCGGAGGTGAGCATGTACCATGAAAGAATATATATGTAACTTCTAATGCTCTTTTCTCTCTCTTTCATGATCTCTATATTGGCATTATAATAAATAATAATTATCGCTACACAACTGCCTGTTGAACCCTTACTGCCCCCCCCCCATAATGTCTGAGATCTTAAAGGCTTGAAAGTAAACAAGCGGCCATCTAGCTCAGAAGCAACAAAGTCCACATGGAAGAAGCACACCAACCTGTGTGATCATGAGGGGGTCAGTGGAATCAGTTAGCAGTCATCAAAGAACAAAAATCTTATCACTGTGTACCCACCTTCCCGATATGATCATTGAAGATAAGGATGTGCACAAGCAAATGTGGCAAAGAAAGCTGATGGTGATTAGCTATCAAAAGACATAGTGTCTGGAGTCTTTAAGGCTTGAAGATAAACAAGCAGCCATCTAGCTCAAAAGCAACAAAGCCCACGTGGAAGAAGCACACCAACCTATGTGACCACGAGACAAGGGAGGGATCAGGTATCAGGCACCAAAGAACTAAAAAGTATATCATTGTAAATGTGGGGGACAGCAGATTGGGGACTCAAAGTCCATCTGCTGGCGAAACGACATCCTCTTATAGAAGGGTTGTAGGGATGAGACAAGCCAGTCCAGATACAGTGTAGCAATGATGAAATACTCAACTTTCCTCTAGTTCTTAAATGCTTCTTCCCTCCATCATGATCTGAATTCTACCTTACAAATCCAGTTAGAACAGGAGATGTACATTGGTAAAGATAGGAGCCAGAAACATGGAGAATCCAGAACAGATGATCCCTTCAGGAGCAATTTTGAGAGGGGCGATACCGGGAGGGTGGAAGGAAGGTGGAGTAGAAAGGGGGAACTGATTACAAGGATCTACATATGACCTTCTCCCAGGGGGATACAACAGAAAAGTGGGTGGAGGGAGACATCGGACAGTGTGCAATATGACAAAATAATAATAATTTATGAATTTTCAAGGGTTCATGGGGGACGAGGCAGTGGGGAGGGAGTGGGAAAAGGAGAAGCTAATACCAAGAGCTTAAGTAGACAGAAAATGTCTTGAGAAGGATGATGGCAACAAATGTACAAATGTGTTCTGCATGCAATGGGTATATGTACAGATTATGATAATCGTATGAGCCCCCAATAAAGTGATTTAAAAAACAAAATAAAATAAATTATCACTTATCTGTGGGAGAAAAAAAAAGAAAGATGTGGCCATCGGCTTTCGTAAAGAGTACAGCAACCTTGGAAAGCCTATTCCACCTTCAATTAGCTCCGGAGCTAAATGAGCTTGTTGGCAGTGGGTTGGGTTTGGTGTCCTCATCATAACTAATGTTTTCTGCACCAACATTTCTAGAACCAGAACCATTCTGTCCAGTCTTTGGAACCCTGTGAGGACAGGCTACTGAACAGAATGAAGAAACTGAAGCTGCAGAAGGAAATGATATTGCCAGAGAATTGCTGTTCGGAACTCTGTATGTGTGTGTATGTGGGTATTCATATGCACAGATCTTTTATTTAAAGCCAACTTAGTGAAGGGATTTATAAAAAGAACAGCCACTGCATGGAGCCCCTTGGCACTTGCTCACAGTCCATCATCATCCATGAAGTACCCACCGTGACTGAGTCCACCCTGACCCCATTACCCCATGTAGGACTTCCAAGGCCTTAAACCTCAATGGGAGGAGATGGCTTTATCTTTCTCCCATAGTACTGCTGATGGGTTTGAACCATTAACCTTGAGTTACCGTCTCAGAAACACATGTTGGTGGATCTACTCTGACCTATACATTCGCTGTGAGTGAGCTGTGAGTTTGAATTTTGTTGAATCTCTCAGTCCTCCTGTTTGATTCACACTAGGATCTTGCCCTACTTTCATCATGATACCAAACCCTGTCCCCTTGGACTGCCTGGGAGCAAATAAGTCCCAGCTCAAGGCAATGGGCTAGCTTCCCACCCACAGACTTCCCACCCCCCACCTTGAAGCAGAATCTCTCAGTCCAAACAAAGAAAACAATTGCCATCAAGTCAACTCTGGTTCGTCGTGGGTGGCACCCCCTCCCTCTCCCCCCAACCCCACAGTTTCAGAAGAGAACTGCCTGGGGTTTTCATTGCCTGATTTGAATTCAGGGGAAGGAGCTCTGGGCTTTCTTTCGAGACATGTTGGGGTTGGCTCAAGCCTCCCATCTCTCAGTTAGCAGTTGACAATATTAACCATTTGTACCACCTGCTCCACTGCCACAGACTGTGGACATCAGAGAACCGTGAGGCCAGACAAGAGGGAAGTGACTTTCCCTTTGCCTCTATGGGGGGGTCCCAAAACATAGGTGCCAAGAACTGGAAAGGCTCTCCTATGACTTAGCACTGTCACAAGCTAGAGTCCGGACCCCTCCCCACCCTCCAGTCCCCACCCCCAAACCCCAACTCCCACTCCTGGTTCCCACAGCCTTTACTGTTTCTGAAAGGCCTGAATTCTAGAGACTGACTTGACTGACTTCCAAAGATTCAGGGCATACCCAATAAAAAATAACAGCAATACCAAGCAAGTAGCTGGGAGGGCAAAACAGTACTGCACAATTGCTAGACATGGGTCGCACAGCAGACTGGGCTCTTGCCAGCAGGTGAGCATGAGTCGCACCTGGTGCAGGAAATAAAGCAAATCACCTATCTGGTAGTAGCCCACCCTGCTCATTCTGAGAAAGCATGACAAGTCCCAACACCTGCAGAACAATCAATCCAGTGGCAGAAGGCCAAGTCATTGGGGAGAGAAAGCACTTTGATCAGGGCATCAAAGCAACTCAGCCCCACCAGTCAGTTCTCCTGAGGTTCTGGCTTCCCAAAGAAATTGGTCACCTTGAGGAGAAGGGCATGGGGATGATGGTCCTCAGCCAATCTTCTGTTATACTTGGGTACAAGCCTGGCATTAGTATCAGAACCCATTTCTGAAATCTCGTATCCAGGTATTAGCCAGGCATCCTCATTGCCTGGATCCCGCATCCTGGGAAGACCAGGGAGCACAGACAGACGTCCTGCTAGGTGGGGCCCAGGGATGGAAGCTCTCACTGCAACTGACCACGCTCTCAGATTCCCCACTGTCTGCGCTACTGTGATGATGCTAATGTGTTTCAAGGTTAAGGCTGGACAGAGCGTGGCCATCGAAATCGATATGGAGATAGAGGCCCCTCCCATCATCCTTTATGTTAGTCTTATGTCTTTGCTCTCAAAGTAGAAAAACCAAACAGCCAAGACTCGTGAATTTCCAGGCTGTATGCAGATTGTACCATGCTCTACCTGACAGCTTAACGGTCTCACATACAAGTCATGTGAGGTACATGTGTTACATGTGGGAAGTTGTTGCCCTGGATACAGCAGTTGTGTCCCTTCAAAACCACGTCAAAGTCACTGGCAACTCCTAGGACTGGGTAGAACAGTCCCCGTGAGTTTCTGGGACTGTGACTCATGAAGGAATAGAGAGTACCTTCTCTCTATCTTTCACAGAGAAGTTGGTGGTTTCCAACTGTGAACCTCATGCTGAGAAGCCCAGTGGTTAGGTTAGAAGCCTAACCCATGACACCAGCCAGGCTCCTAGTAATACAATACCAGGGTCTCAATTTTTTTGCTTACTTCAAACACTGACAAGATTTCAACATCAAGACATCTCTTTCTTTTCTTTCTTTCTTTTTTATTTAACTTTCCACCTTTGTACCAATCTCTTTTAACCTGAAAAAGGAACCAGGGAAATGGCATCACCATCATTAGATCTTAAAACTTTCCCCTCTACGGACAATGGGGAAGTGGGTGAAGGGAAACATAGGACAGTGTAAGATATGACAAAGTCACAATAATTTATAAATTATCAACGGTTTTTGGGGGGAGCAGGAAAGGAAGGGGAAAATGAGGAGCCGACGCCAAGGGCTTAGATAGAAAGCCAATGGGCAGTGGATGTACAGATGCGCTTGACACACAATGGACTTATGTATGGATTGTGATCAAAGTTGTATGAGCCCCAAATAAATAGATTTCTATTTTTAAAAAAGCTAGTATGTTAAAAATAAAAATGAGGAGCTAAGAGATGTATGAGCCCCCAATAAAGTGATTTTTTTTTAATTTCCCCTCTGCAGAAGCTCTGACAGTTAGATAGATGGTGATGCTGAGAAGTGTGTGTCTGTTAGCAAAGCTAACAGGCAGAATTCCAGAGGGGAAGCAGAAGGTAGATTCTACCAGCAAAAAGGAAGGCATCTACTTGCTTTTGCTTTTTTATTTCTTTAAGTTTTCTTGGCACTTCACCCATATTCATACAACTCAGCCACATCAAGAAGTGTCGTGCAATGAACACCAGAGTCAATTCTAGAACACCTGCTCCTTCCTTGTCGTCATTGTGATTGATGTCATTATTATTTCTCTAATTGTGGCAAAAACATACACAAAACGCTCTCCAGGTCCACAACGTCTACACGGACCCTTCCGTGTCACTGATTGCATGCTTCGTGTTGTACAACCATTACTGATACCCTTTTCCAAATTACTCCACCATTAGCATAAACTCACATTCCCTGAGCAACAGAGAGTTCTCCTTCCCCCCTGGTAACCATTGGTCAAGTTTGGTATCTATTTTAGCACCTGCTTTTACTAAACGCATTATTTAGAAGTTTTGAGCCAGCACTATCTAAGCATGCAGCTACCAAAGCGATAATCAATATTAACACTGGTATTAGAATGAAAAAGAAGTGTTGCCGAGGGTCCACCTTAGTCATAATGCCTTTGAACTTCTCCCACCTCAGATCAAAGCCACCAAGGCTCCAGTTTCAAAAGGGGGAAACTTGGAAGGAAAACAAAGGAAAAGAGAAAGCGTAGGAAAAAATGTAACATAAATAATTCCTGGTGTAGCAATTACCCTCCCCATTTTTTTTAAGTTGTCCTTGACCAGAGGTGGGGGAAATAAAAGGAAGTCTTTAAACTAATCAAGCTACTTGAAGTGCAAACCAGGGAATATTCCCAGTTGTTAGCAATCGCTTCACTTGGCGCTAAGTAATTGCACACATTCTTTTACCGAATGCAAAGAGAAGCTCTGTTTGATGTTTGAAGACTTCCTTTCCCCTCTCTGACCCGTGACTGGTTGTGTAGCAGTGACCATTTGGGCTGCTAATTGCAAGCTCAGCTAGGCAAAACCTCCAGCAGTTCTGCAAGTGAAAGACAAGGTTTCATACTCTCCTAAAGGGAAATTCACAGAGGCAAGACGGCCCTGTGCTATACTCTTGCTATGAGTGGGCATGGACTTGATGTCACTGAGTGAGACTCATTCCCTTAAAATCCCTGGTAACCCATGATGCCTCGTCAAGAAGTGCCTTTTCAAGTTCATCAGTGGCTCCATCAATGACTTTTCAAGTCCACCAAAAGACTTGAAACCATGGAAATTCAATGTGGCAGTGCTTGCTACCTGGGCTATCAAATTGCTACCAGTTGGAATTGACTCAGCGGTAATGGGTTTGGGTTTGGTAATAATAACTTTCTGAGAACAATTTAATGTGCTTGATATGTCAAATACTAACAGATCAGTTTTTAAAGGTCCTATTCAAATTGTGAACTTACATATTTCCCCATGTTTCTCCCACATTTTGCTTCATACAGATTTACCATGTCATTAGATGGATAGACATTTAGAATTATTACAACTTCCTGGAGAATGAAAGTTTTTATCATGAAGTAGTGGAGTAGTGACTCTCTTTACCTCTGATAATACTTTATGATTTTAAAATAACAAGCACACTATCATACTAATGAATGTCCCTTTCTTTGCACCTTGCTTGGTGTATCTTTGGACATAGTTTTGCCTTCAGTTTTTCTATATCCTTTTGCTTAGACATGTCTTTCACAAATAGCTGAAATAACAGGGGCTGAGCCCCGGTGGCATAGTGGTTGAGTGCGGGACTGCAGCCCACTGGCTTGGTGGTTCAAATCCAGCAGCAGCTCTCCAGGAGCAAGGGTGGGCCCCCCACTCCCACCAGAGGGTAGTGATGCCCCCCCAAAAGAAAAAACCGAATAGCTGAAATAACTCATTTTTTAATCATTCGATCCGATGCTTTTTTTTATCTTGTAATTGAGCATTTAGTCCAGTTATTGTTCAGACTGATATTATTGCTTCTTTCTATAGCCATCGCTGTATTTTCTTTTATTCTCCTGCTTCTCTTTCTTTCCTTGTCTTTTTTGGGGCAGAGCATTAAGAATTGGTGTCGCCTGGGTGTTGTTGTTTGTTTGTTTTTTAATACCTAGAATAGGAAGCCCTCAGGTTTAAATTCTTACCAAGCAAGAAATCTGATTAGAAGCAAGTTCTCTTTAAAACTTTTTTCAGATTTTTATAAAGAGAACACAGCAAGCCAGAAAACGGGGGGGAAATGGTTCTTTTATGACATGACCTTGGAGCCCAGGGAGTGGGGGAAGAGGAAGCAATAAAACAGGCCGAAAGGGAAGTGGGTGAAGGGAGACATCAGACAGTGAATGATATGACAAATAATACTAATTTATAAATTATCAAGGGTCCACAAGGGAGGGGGCAACAGGAAAGGAGCAGAAAGATAGATGAGGAGCTGAAACCAAAGGCTCAAGTAGAAAGCAAGTGTTTTGAGAATGATGATGACAACAAATGCACAAATGTGTTTTGCATACAGCGGATGTATGTATCGATTGTGGTGAGTGTTGTATGAGCCCCCAATGAAGTAACTTTAAAAAGAAAGCAGGCCTCACCTTCTTCACCAGAACCTAGCTCCTAATCGGTTGCCTTGAGGAACAGAGCTGTTGACACCGTGTTGCTATTTGCATGTTCCTTGGAGAATAACCCCAAGGGACAGCGATTCCAATTAAGCCTGGGTCACCGAGAGGAGAGAGGCTTGCCCATAGTCCCAGCAGTGACGGTATACACTGCAGCCACAACTCAACTCGGGCTCCAGTCCCGTAGGTGTGGGAAAGCGCCGGGAGGAAGGTCGTCACAAGCCACCACCGGGGTTTCCTTTCAACCTCTGGCTACTGTGGTTGGGACCTGAAGTCATCCTTTGCCTACATGTGAAAGGTGGCTACATGACCAGGTAGCATCTGATTCACTTGAACCCCATCGTGGGCAGACCTAATGTCTCCTTTCCCTGCAATTTCTTCAAAGGGTTTGCGCTATTCTTGCTTCGCTGCCTGCTTCATTTTTGAACTGCTCCACACTAAGACGGGATGGTTATAAATGTACTGAATTAAAAAAAGAAAGAAAGAAAGAAATGTACTGAATTTACAAAAGAATAGGTAGGTCCCACCTCCATTATTCTCTTCT